>JXCR01137218.1:217932-240669 GCA_002079205.1 Phalaenopsis hybrid cultivar | reverse complement strand
TTGGTTTTTCCCCCCCCCCCCCAAAGGTCACTTGAGTTAACCTTAAGATTGGTTATGCATTGTAGAAACCCATTCTTATGTAGAGTTTTAGTGAGTATATCCGCAGCTGTGAGTCTCATGCCAATTTTGTCACACACACCATCGAAGGCGTTTAGTATGGTTTGTTAAGTAGGGAGAGCTTTCTCTGTAATCATGTTGCCCACCAAGATGACGAAGTAATCATTGGGAGTCTCATTCAAGAGTTATCTGAGTTCTCTAACTTCGTCGTGGAAGCTTTCGACAAAAGGGTCAGGCAAAAAATTTTGCGCATGTCATGATTTCTTAACGGGCTTCAGATGATCAAGATAATATCTTTGGCCCAATTCTCCATTGATTTGAGGATTTCGAGCTTCTGGGTGGCATGGAGTGGGTGATCTTCTTGTGTGCCTTGCATTCAAGAATGAAAGGCTATTTTGAGATGGCGAATCTGATTCAAATTTAAAGAAGAAGAATTTGTATTTCATGGTTATTATGCATGAATGCATGTAGGGCTGTAAACAAGCCAAAGCTTGAGCGAGCTCACGCTTGGCTCATGTTCGGCTCCTTCGAAACTGCTCATGTTCGAAATCGACTCATGAAGAGTGTGAACATGTTCGGCTCGATTTAAATATTTGTGTTCGTGTTTGGCTCCTGTTTGACTCAAAATTTTTTCGTTAAAATTAAATTGAAAAAAATAAATAAAAAGTGTTGGATTCAAACCTGGTCCAAATGTATGCAAAAGAAGGCACTAACCACATTACCACACAAAATGTTACAATTTAAACTTAGATATAAATATATATAATATATTATTATATAAATAATATATGTAATATTATATAAGTAATTATATAATTTTTTTTTATTTCATGCTAAAACGAGCCGAACACGAGCGAACAAAGAGTTGTTTATGTTCGGCTCAGACGAACGAGCCGAACACGAGTTGTTCAGAAACAACGAGTTTTTTTGACATACCTAAATGCTTGTGTATGGAATGAGAAATATAATGTATGGAGTTTGGACATAGAGTTGCGTCTAGATTCCGATTAAATTGTGATACGTGTTCTTATCTAAAAATTCCAGAAGCTTGAAGTCCAACCCGGTCATGGAGTACATCATGCTTGTACTCGAGGTTTTTCTTCAGCACAATTATGTTGTACAAAGTAAAGAACATCCAAATAAATAATTCAATGTGAAAGTCAGTGTACGACATGGTTGCATTGAAGAAAAATTTCGAGTGCAACCATGTTGTACTCCGTGATTGGGTCGGACTTTAGGCTTTTTTATTTTTTAGACAAGACACATGCCAAAATTTAATTGGAGTCCAGACATAGCTCTGCATCGGGACTTCTACGCCTGAACTCTAGATATAATATTTTCTCGTATAGAATGGGGTATTTACATGCATGCCCACCACCCATATCTTATATATTTATATATGTAACACCGAAGTTTTATTTGTTATATTTATACCACCTAAATACTTCACATCACATAAAAATATCACCATATTAATTTTAAAAAATAGTGAAATACTCATTTATTGATGGCCTATCAAGGACAAACAATTTATTTTTACATTTACTATTTCAAATATAAAATAATAAATAATTGATGTTACTCCAAGATATGCAATGATAATTTTGCAATGTGATTTTAATTGTTGAGAGACAATAATAACAACTTGTCTAAACGATATTAACAAGTGGCCTAATCCAGAACATGTATTGTATTGCTTGGGGCAATTAAATACATACCACCCAAACTAGTTATTTAGATATCAACAATCTTCTTTCATCCATTTTTCAAATTTTCACCTAAATATTAAAATTCACAGTGAATCCTCAACCCGCATTTTTTAATTTTATAAAATTCTCAATAGCTTGATCATTACCTGTGTAAATGCATCAGTTTATTAGCTCAAAAAAATTACATGAGTGATTAATTTGTAAATATCAATGTTTTGGGTGGTCTGTATTTAATTAACCCTTAACCTTTATGAGGATACATAAATACACTTGAAAATATTGATATGTTCATGAAAAGCTATAGTGATCAAATAAGTCACCAATTCTAGGAAAAGAGTATTTTTTCATAATGGTTATCTTATATAGTTTTATGTAATCTACACACAACACTAGTGGTGTAAACGAGCTCAAAGTTTGAACAAGCTTGAAACTTGTTCATATAATCTATACACATTTAGACCCCATTTGGGGCAACTTATAGTTGCGGCGGCGTTTTCAAAATGCCGCCTATCCATTTGGTTCTCGCGGTGGAGCCGCGTATTTAAAAATTGCAGTTTAGGTTTTATATTACACGCGGATCTCGAGTCAATCCCCGCGATCTGCGTTTGCCTTCTTAGGTTTCCTACGGTGCCCCGCTCGGCGCTCCTATTCTTTCGTAGCCATCGGCTCCTGCGATAAGGTTTTCTTCTCCTCTCTTCCTCTCCTCTGCTCCTTCGTCCGCTCCTCCCTCCACTCTTCTCCTCTTTCTCCATTTTTTTCTCCTCTTTTTTGTACTCGGCTCTCTTTCTCCTTGGCCGATCGCTCCACCGGTAAGGTTTTTCTCTCCTCTCCTCCGCTCCTCCTTTCGTTCCTCCCTCTGCTCTTATCGTCCTTCTCCTCTTTTGTTTCTCCTCTTTTGTTTCTCCTCTGTTTCTACTGGAAGATTTTAGTAGCTCCCTTTTCGTAGATTCACTTGTAGATCCAGTAGTTTTCATTGAATGTGGAGTTGAATATGTACTTGAATGCGGGGGAAATGTAGATTTGTGATTTTAATGTATTTTTTACCATATTATATGCAGAAATATTTTAGAAATGCTGCATTTTCTACATTTTTTCTCTGGTAAATATTAAAAAAATGTTGCATTTTCTGTTAGATGAGTGATTGTTAGATATGGATCATTATATTAATGAGTGCTTGTTAGATATGGATCATTCTATGTTGAAAATCGCGGCTGCTACAATTACTTGTTTTTGAATGTGAATGTCATCTGTATTTATGATCAAAAGAGGCTTGCTTGTCATGGTGGCATTAAAAACACGGTTTACTATTTCTTTAGCAGATAATGCTTATTTAGTTATGTTTGGAAAATTGCAGTATTACAAGAATTTTCTACAACATTGAGCACTGTAATCCCTCAGAGATCTTCTCATTTACAAAAATTTCATTTAGTAATAATATATCCGTACCTCAAATATTTAGTTTTCATTGTTTAGATCTAAGCATATTACACTGAAGGGAAATGAAGAGATACTGCTCATTATTGTGTTTTACGGATAGATGCTTATAATTAATTTTTTTTTCATTCGTATGCACTGATTCATACATATGTAATGCCTAAACTTTCATTTGTTCATGTATGCTAGCACCTATCTGATGAAGCTCCTGTTTAATCTATAAATGCATAGGAACTTAAATGTTGAGTATGTAAGTCCTCTTTCTCTTTTAAATATGAACATTTGCACAACTTGGTCGGGGAATCATAAAGGCATCAAATTGTTGAGAAATGTTTGGACACCAATGTGTTATAAGCATGGACATCAAATTTTGGGTTGCTGAATCAGGCCTTCGATCTTAAAACTCTCTTCTCATTCTCATGTGCCCTGGAGATGTCACTATTTAGGAGCTTTAAGTTGATTCTTGTCCTACTTTGTTTGGGACATAAGTTTATTGTGAGGGAGGATTACCAATCTTCAAGGAAAAAAGTTTTCTTGCATTCTTTTCATGCAGATGTATGAATTGCATTTAGGAGCTTTGAGTTGATTCTTGTCTTACAGATGTATGAATTGCAGCTTATATGTTTAGATAACTCACTTTAAATGAGGCATAGTAGAATAATTATTATGCCTCCCTTCAAAAAAAAATTATTGTACATATGATTTTTCTATTAAGCATCTTTATATTCATGCTATCTTGTTTAACTCACAGTGAAAATGAGTAAATCTAAAGAATCTGGAACATCGACAATGTGGGATAAAGAAACCACGTTGACTTTTTGTGATCTTTGTTTGAGGGAAGTTGAGTTCGGTAATAGGCTGACCACTTTTTTCAATAAAGAAGGTTGGCAGAATATAACCGTTAAATTCAAGGAACTCACCGGGAGGGATTACGATCACATGAAACTTAAAAGTAAATGTGATCAATTAAAAAAAGAATGAAAAATATGGAAAGAACTCAAAAAAGGATCAATAAGTTTGGGTTGGGATCCAATTAAAAGGACAATAAATGCACCTGAAGAATGGTGGGCACATAAGTTAGAGGTAAATACGTACTCCAGCTTTTGGGATTGATTGCATTGTCCTTAAGATTTTTACTAATGATTTATATATTATATTCCAGGTGGTTCCAGCAGCAAAAAAGTTTAAATTTAGCGGCATTGATCCAGTATTAGAGGAAAAGTTGGATGGCATGTTCATAGGTGTTGTTTCCACCGGAACTCATGCTTTCACCCCAACTGGCCAGAATTTTTTTGTTTAACACATGACATGGCATTCGAGCGCATACCTCACTCCGGAGATGGTCCCAGCCAAATCCATGCAGAAGTTCAATCAACCAGTGGGACAAAGCGTCTCAGAGCAGATAAGAAGAAAATTGGAGTTGTATTTGTTAGAGGTTCCATAGAGACCATTCTTGAATAGTGCAATCCGAAAACTGCACCACCACCAACACCAACAACAAATAACTACTCAATTCTGGAGTGCCTTAAAATTCTAAATACGTATCCCGATGTTAAGGAAGATGAACCCATGTATTTAAAATACGTGAAGTTGCTAGGGAATTCCACTCGCAGGCAATTCTTCGCAAATTTGGACCCAGAATTCCGTCTTTCTTACCTCCGCTCTTTTATGAATGACTGATGTTGGTTGACAGTTGTTTTTATTTTAGAACTAGTAATTGTAAAAATTATGTGATGGACTATTTGCTTATATGTCCTCTTTTAACTTTATGTCATTATTTGTATCTTTAGATTTACGTCTTCGTTCTCTCACACTGTAGTATCTTTTCTTAATACTTCAAGTCAAAGTGATACATTTTTAAGAATATATGATTTACCACATTTTGTAGAATTGAAGAAAGAACAACTTAACAAGAACCGCATAGTCGATGTCACCTCATCTTCCTACACTACTACTATCTCACATATGTTAACCTAACACCTTCTATGACATCAAGTCAGATTGGGGATAAATGTGTTGGAGAGTTATTACATGGACACCTGACAAGGTTTGCAAACATATTCTGTATGATCAAGGTGATATTTCTCGACCTACTTAATGAGCTTCGAGACTTTCATCTATTACATGGGTCATCATGAACAACCGCTAGAGAGGTATTGGCAATTACCCCGTATATCTTATCCCAAAATGAATCTATTAGAGGAGCTATGGAGCGGTTCCAACATTCCTCAGAAACCATTAGTAGATATTTCTCTGTGGGTTTGAATGCGCTGGTGAGTCTGGCATACAAGATCATAAAGCCCGATGATCCAACATTTCAGGCTATTCCCACACAAATTGCAAATGACCCTCGATACATGCCCTTCTTCAAGGTAAGTTCCCAACAAAATATTCAATATAAATAAAAAACGTATATTGATTTTGAATGGTTTATGGGTACTTTACGCTCTATAGGACTATACTGGAGCTATTGATGGAACACACGTCGATGCTCTCTTGCCTCCTGTAAAGAAAGTCGCTTACATCAGACACTGTGGATCTCCAACACAAAACATCATGGTCGTGTGTGATTTTAATATGTGTTTTACTTTCATGATGGCTGGATGGGAAGGTAGCGCACACGATAGTCGTGTTTCAAGTTTGCTACTAGGAACCTAGAATATGAGTTCCCTTACCCTCCTCCTGGTACGTATATTTGGGACATTAATATTGTGTTCTTGGGCCAACATTTATAACTAACATCACACAACAGGTAAGTACTACTTGGTCAATGTTGGATATCCCTTATAAAGGGTGTTTCTTAAGCCGTATCTAGATACAAAGTATCACATCCCAGATTTTGAAAGGTCCAGTCGTGTAGCACGCGGGAAAAAAAGAATTATTCAATAAAAGACATTCAACACTGTGAGGGGTTATTGAACGATCGTTCAGAGTGTGGAAGAAGAAATGGGTAATATTGCGTGATATGCTCACTTATCTGTTTCCAAAACAGGTCTAAATTGTAGTGGCTATCATGACACTGCACAACTTCTTTAGACTGCATCCTTCAAGAACTGATGCAGAATTTGTTGTGGTTGATGCGGACTTAATACAAATTCCCCCTGAAGCATTCGAGTATCATGTTGGCCGCACCATACCACAACTTACAATTGATTCACCTGAGACAAACACAAGAGATGGTGAAAGGGCATCTGAAATGGCAACTTTGAGAGATGGAATAGCTGACGAGATCAGTGGAAATTGCAATTAATGTATTCTTAATCTTTACAAAATAATTATGTTATTATTTTGGTTGTACATCATTTGTTTAACTTATTATATGGCCGCTATGACATTGACTTTGATAAGGGAGAAGTTTATCATTGAAATTGGAATTGATTACTCTTGTGAGAAGCTGGTGTTTCCTAACTTTATTTCGTTGGTTGTTGTACCATTCAAATACATATGGATTTTTGTACATTTACATGCATACCATTTAATTCTTGAGTATTTACTGTTAGCATGAGTAATACACACATGCTAACCGATTCTTATACATTTACATATCTAACACTGCTCAATTTTTTTTTACATTATCAGTATTTCTGATTTGCAATTCAGATTTGGGAAAACTAGTTTTCTTGCATTCTTTAATAATTCTACTACATACTTTTTATTGGGAGATGAACATATTCTGCTTTGAATATAAATGTACCTGGGAAGATTTCTTACACGCACCTCTTTGATGAATGGGTTATTAATGCATCCAGAATTTATTTTGGTGACTCGGTTTTACTCCTTATGCTATTACTTTGGTTCGAATGCATGTTGAGATGTGTTTTAATGGTGAGAAAGATATATATGGGGCTTAGTTTTTTATGATTGCAGCTGTCCCTTGTTCAAATATCTATTGGAATACATTTTTATGGCTCGGGTTTGATGTTTTTTATTAGTCCCTTGTTCACATACCTGCTGGAGGTCATTTTATGGTTTGAAAAATACACTTGGGGCTCAGTTTTGATGCTTGCAGTTGTCGCTTGTTCAAATATCTGTTGGAATTCATTTTTATGGTTCTAAAGATATACATGGGCCTCGGGTTTGATTAGTTTGGCATCAAGGTATTTTGTATTTAGTTCCTGTTGTTGGCATGAATTTAGCTCCTGTAGTTGGCGTGAAGGTAGTTTGTATTTAGTTCCTGTAGTTGGCAAGAAAGTTAGTATGGAATGTTATCCCCCATTGAATATTATGCAATTGGCATGTATTTCCTGCAGTTGGCATGAAAGTTCCTGTATTTCAGTTAGTATGGAATGTTATGTAATTCCTGCAGTTGGCATGAATTTCATTTGTATCCCTCATTGGTATCAAGTAGTATTAAATGTAAGCTACGACTCTTTAAGGGTTGTGTATATGAGTTAATGCATGATGTGCATATGAGTTAAGGCATCCCATAGATTGCTCTTAATTATGCATACTCTTTTGTGAGGCATGAAGTTTTTTTAATACTCAACGGTAGTTCCTGCAGTTTTCATTAATTTTGTTTTAATTATGCATATGAGTTAATGCATGAATTTTTTTGTGAGGCATTTACTAGAAGGATGCTATATGAAGTTGATAAGTGTTTTGTTTGGGGGTATTTTGTGAGTCCGTACAACTATCTTGCAATATTGATCTAGAAATTTGTGATTGTCATACTAGAATAATTTATATTCGAGTGCTGCCATCACACTCAAGTGGTCCCATTTGTTTGTCCCCCATGTATTTGTTCAACCTCTGTTCTCTATTGTCCTGTATTCAAAAAAATTTGGCACCATCTTAAGATGGCTTAAATAATTACAGCAACCATTGTGCCATTTATTTTTTTGATGATGGAATTGGGCGAATCAAGTATGCAAGTCATCATCTTTATCTTACAAAAGTGTCACCAAATTTTTTTTGGAAGATTTATTAAAGTAATGAGATGTATGTTTAATTTTTTGTATGTTTATTTTTTTGTTAGATTGAGTTCTTTTCTTATTCCTAAAAAAAATGAATGTGATAATCTCAAGGATTGTAGGCTTTTTGGTCTTTTTATTTGATATTCATATTCTTCGTCAAATTTTGGAAAATAAACTCAAATTCTTTTACTCTGGTTTTGTTGCTCACTTTCAAGGTGCTTTGTGATATTCATGCATTTATGCTCTTCATATGATATGACTGGTACAAGACTTGTTACCTGTGAAGCTGAAAAAACTATTAAGATGTGGAAAGAAGACGAGATGGCCGCACCTGAAACTCATCCACTTAATTTCAGGCTTCCAAAGGAGTTCATGAGATACTGAGAATATATAGCAAAAATATGTGATTCTTGAGGGGGCAAAATGTGAGACCTAAAGTCTTCTTAATAGTGAACTTGTTTTAGCTGTTAATGTAAAAAAGATTTTGATTTATAAATGCACTTGTGTTAATTTGCTGTTAAGTCAAAATGCTAAAAGTATAACATAGTTCGTATATGTTTACATTCATGTGTAAATACATATGAGTATAGCAGTTGTATGTGAAAATATGAAGTTTTAGAAAGTTGGCAGTTGTGTTCATGGGTATTTAACTATGGGAAATAAATTTTGTTTACACCACACTATATTTCCCCCTCTCCTTTCTCCCACATTCCGCCTGCAAGACTGTACTGTTAAGCTAAATTATGCGACATACATTTCTTAAATTTGAGCACTAATGTACTGATGATCTTAATTATGGACGAAGCTGAATTTTTTGTAAAATGCTGAATTTGCGATTTGTTTTATGGAATCATGAGTATAATAGAGACAGGTGATCCTTTTATTAGAGTTTGTATTAGTAGCTTTGAGCATATTTTATAATTAATCTGGATATATTACTTTATGCTGGTTAATAGCTTTACCTCATATATGGTGGATAATGGTAGAGCAGTTTGGATGGCCACGTAAATTTGTTGTCGGCAATTGCTGCCTCCACACTTGGGTAAGTTTACTGTTTATATTTCCTTAAATTTTGGACTGATCTATTCTAATTTTAGTAACTGCAGGACGATGAGTTACAGACATTCAGGGAAGTCAGAGAAAGTGATGTGTCATTGCGGACTACCATCCTTGCTATTCACGTCACGCCAGACACATAGCTTCGGGAGGCAGTTTTACAGGTGCCCGTGGTGGGGACAAGGACCGGAAGATGGCAAATTCTTCAGGTGGGCCAAAAATGCAATTGTTTCTATGATATCCCAATTGGACACAACTGCTAGGAGTTCGATAGTACCCCAACAAGAGACCACCACATATGGTTCGAGTTCTTCCGTATCCGCCGCACTCCATTCAGACAGGTTTGCTCGGGGGTTTGACGTATCAGAAGCGGGCAACATTCGTCATGATGTCTCTCTACATTTTAAAGTCAATATTGTCATATTTTTCGTTGTAATTTTAACATGTTATATTTTCTTTTTTTTGGGTCTTATTATAATCTNGTGATTTTTCAAAATTTAATTTAATTTATATAATTATTTTAATGCAAAAATAGGATTTTTTAAAGAAAATTCATACCTTGACCAAGGTAAATTATAAACCCCTAAAATTTTTACTGGAGGTAGATCTAGACCAAAGAAGCCTTTGGATCAAATTTCATAATTTTTTGAATTCTCTGTGATTTATTAGAATTATTTTAAGTTCTGGATTATTTAATAAAAATAAAATATTTTAAGTGGTGAAAATTAAATTTTATATTTTTGAAAAATCTGCCCAAGATCAAAGAACTTAGAGGAGAAAAGTTTATATTTTTTTGACTTTTCCTTGATTTATTGAAATTATTTTAGTGAAAACTCATTTTTAGCCTTTTAAAAATTATTATTTTTTTAAGCTTTAAAATTCAATATCTTTGTTTAGAAAATCAAGAAAAAAAATTCTAATTGTTCCTAAGTAATTAGGGAGCATTTTAGAACATTTTCATGAGTTTTATTATTTTTGTGATTTTCATGAATTTTTAATTATTTAAATATTAAAATAGGCCAAAAATTAAGTTTTTATTTCAAATATAATTTTATTTTTAGAAAATATCCCTGATCACAGCGAACTCAAAAAAACTAAGTTTCATAATTTTTTGAGTTATATTTTGATTTCTTAAAAATCATTTAAGTGCCAAGAGGTTTAAGTTATGAAATGAACTCAAAATATTTTGAAACTTTTATGATGAGTTCTCTAGATCATAAATCACAACGGAGATCAAAAATCAAGTCATTTAAATGTTTATATTTTTTATGATCAATTATCTTAATGGTTTAATATTTGGAACATTTAAAGATATTTTAAATGACTTGACCTATGAAATTATTTTCAAAGGTTTCTTNTTGCGGGACTGTGTAAAGGTGCTTGGAATGACGGCAGATCTTACGAAACAATCAGCGGCGGAAATGGGAAAGCTCGGGAGGTAACGAGGACGGGCGGGATGGTGTGGGAGGTTCCGAACGCGCAGACGTGGATGAGCGTGGCGATGACGAACGAGGAAACATGCATCTGGGTTCGATTGAGTGAGTGCGGGGAGGGGAGCAAAGGTGATGACCGACCGCGTCTGCGGGGTGCAGAAGCATACGAGCAATGCCCTTGCGCTACTTAACGTGCGGGCCCATGGCAGCTAGAATTTAATTAAAGGGTGTATTTTTATGAAAAAAAAGTTAATTACATGCAGGCACCTAAAATATTAATATTTACTGGTTGAGCACTCTTTTTCATATATTTTTCAAATTCTCACACAAAAATCAAAGGTATTCATACTTTTCATTTTTATCAAATTTATAATGGAGCCCAATAATAAAAAAAAGAGGGCGAAGCCAACAAATTTTTTTTAATATGAGTATAAAATAAAAATTTCAAAAAAATATTAGTTTTTTTATACAAACTTGAAATTGCTATCGAGAGTTTTACTTTCTTTTTAATTTTTAGTAGAAAAATTATTAGAATATGCTTTTTAAGAGGTAAAAAAGGCATATAATTTACAATTATTGTTGTCGAACGTAGATTTGTCATGTACATGGGAAAGGGTGTAGAGATTGAGCTAGAAAAAAGGAGAGAGATAGGGACTTGTCCTGTAGAGGAGAAGACAGGGTGGCCCCGAGCACTTTGACACTTTTTATTTCTTTAATGTAGTTACATCGGAAAGGGAAAAAAGTTCTACCTACATGACATGGGTTGAGTGAGAAGAGACAGCCGCCTTGTTACTTTTGTTTTAAGGGGATTTGCATGTGGTATTCTAGCCACTCAGGTGTTTTTTAATCGACAAAGTTTGTTGGTTGACGGGCTGACGTGGTCGACGAGGGGAAGTTGGTCGGTAGGGTGGTCGATCAAAGGTGGCCAGTCTATATGGAAGGTGGCCAGCCAGAGGTAGTCAATCAATTAGAGGGAGGTGGTTGGGCATAAGTGGTTGGCCGAGTGTTCATTGGGAAAGCCGACAACTCTGTTGTGTTGCTCTTCATAGGAAAAGTCTTCTCAACTGCACAGAGTTGAGTTCTTCTCTGAGATTACATTTTTTTGTCATGCATAAAGCGTCTGAGTCTCTTGTCTATTGGAAGCAAAATTGCAATAAGAACAAGAGATCTAAAAAAAAAAAATGTGATGACAATGATATACTTATTATAATCCCTTAATTTTTAGTAGTTTTTTGCATATGTTTTGGGTTAATTTTTTATTTACATTGATTGGAGACCGGAAGGCAGTTGGTTGGATTTTAGATATGATATCACTAAACTCAAGTCAATTACATTAATATATTACTGTTAGCCACACTTTCTTTTATACATTTCAGCTCCTTGATTGATATAACTTGATAAACTTCAACCGAAGTTTAAAAAGGCAAAAATTTTGATATGCCCCATAAGTAATCCAATAAAAATCATTTATAGGTAAAAGAAATCAAAGAAAAACTGTTATTAGTTTAATAGCAACAAAAAATTCAGCGGTCGAGAATACTGGAAAAGTTGTGCAGAGCGTCAAAGTGAGGCCGAACAAATTGAATTCCAAGCACACGTGATGAGGTGAGGGAGACCAAGTGGAGTCTCAGAGCAAGGCGGAGAAAGGGCAAGTTGAGCATTCCCGCCCTATATTCTAAGATTACCGGACGAAGAAAAAAAAATCAATAGGGGCATAGATTAAAAATTTTAAAAAAAACATCAATCTTTTTTATCCGGACTTGAAGTTAACATTAATAATTTGACTTTCTTTTAACTTTTATTCAAAAATTAATTAGAATATGCTAAAAAAAAATTAAAAAGAATTTAATTTAAAATTATTGTTGTTAAACTAAGATTTGTCATGTAGAACATGCTCAAAGGATATAACGTAAACACCAAGAGAGAGAGAGAAAGAGAGAGATAGAGACTTGTCTCATATGTGTGAAGAGGGAGTGTCACTGTGCTCTTTGGCCTTTTTTATTTCTTAAATATAGCTATGTTGAGATGTGGGGAAAGTTCCCCCTACATGAGAGGGGTTAAGAGAGAAGAGTCCAACCCCATATTATATGTTATAGTTCCACTATTTATAGGAGATATAAGGTAAAAAATATAAAATTACCTAACTCCCCTCCCTTTATGAAGAGTTGCATAAGCTAGTCTAGTCTTTGTCATCTGGGACTATCGTTCAAGAGCTCTTTGACCGACAGAGCTCATTGGTTGACGGACTGAGGTGGTTGGCCAGGGTAGCTGACCAGTTTGGTGGTCAACCAAAGGTTGTTGATCGGAAATGGGAGGTGGTTGGTCGCTTAGAAGGTGGTGGCTGACCATTGTTGGCTGGTCGACTGGTCATGGGAAAATCTGGTGACTCTGTTGTGTTCTTGTTCACAGGAAAAACCTTCTCAGGTGCTGAGAGAAGAATCTTTTTTCTACCATAAAACACCCGAGTCTCTTACTTCTTAGAATAAGTACTGCAATAAGAATGCCAGACTTAAAATACAAAAAATACAATATCAAGAATGTATTAATCATACTTCCTTATTTTTATTAGTTTTTGCATAGATTTTGGGTTAATTTTTTATCTACGTTGATTAGCGACCTGGTTCTTGGGAAGACCGTCGTTGGTTTTTAAATATGATATTGCCCAACTCAAGGCTTACTCCTTGCCCATCTATTTTGCTCGGCAGTACTGCACTTTTCGCCAGGACTTAGGTAAATCTTGTCATTGAGTTCACAGTGCAAACTCTTGAGACTCGCTATTGGGGTGATATGTGTTGTACCCTTAATAAAGTTTGTCGCTACTGGGCAGAGAACCGCCAACATAGCACTTTCAGAGCCGAGTTGAGTTTTTTGGATACTTTAAGTGTTAAGAGATGATTTTTTTCTTAGAATTTTTGTGTTGGAATTTTTCCTCCTAGGTGCGCTCCTCTCTTTTTTGATGAAATGATGAGTGCTCTTTGCATCTTTTAGGGTGTTGAACCCAAATTTTCCATATAAAGCATGCCCAAGGGATAGAGCGTAGGGATCGAGGGAGAGATAAAGAGGGAGAGAGAGACTTGCCTCCCTGAAATCTTTGTTCCTTCATATTTCTTGAATATAGTAATTACATTGGGAAGGGGGGAGAGTTCTCCCAAGCCGGGGCGGGTTGAGAAAGAAGCCCTTTTAATACATGTTATGATTTCCCTATTTATAGAAGATTAAAGGACACAATATAAAATTACATAATTACCCTCACTTCAAGGAGATTTGCATTGGATATTTTAGTCTTCTGACGTCTGAGACTATCGTTCAGGTGCTCTTCAGTCGGCAGAGCTCATTGGTCAATGGGTTGAGGTAGGTAATTAGTGGTGTGGTAGGCTAAAGGTGGCCGACCTGAAATGGGAGGTGGCTGACCAAAGGTGCATAGCTAGTTAGAGCGAGTTGGGGAAGGCCAACGACTTTGTTGTGTTGTCTTCCCAAAAAATGTCTTCCCAAGTGCATAGAGTTAAGTCCTTCCCTGATCTAGAATTTTATGTAAAACAATTATTTCCATGTATTATTAATAGTATAAGCATGTCATTAAATATTATAACATGAAATTAATTTAATATAGTTTAAACCCAACATATTTCATTTCTGAATTAGTTTAAATGCCTATTTATATTTCATTAATTGTATTTAATTAAATAAAAAACACTAGTATTTTTTATTTAACCACATCGGTGCCAACTTATCCTCAACATCTCCGAAGCTCTACGTGCCACCCTCCCATTTGTTGCGCTTTCCATACATATTGTTCTCTCATTCAAACCAATCCACGCTGTTCATTTCAAATACAATGGAGTGGACCGCATCCGACCTTCATCCCAAATGAACTCTAACCCAAGAACTATCCACACTCTAAAGCTAAGATCTCTCTCGATAATTAACCAAATTTGGTGGGGTTTGATGTTATAGCTTCATCTAAGTGAGATGAACACATCTCTCTAGCTAAGTGAACATGAATTTTTCATTTCTTTCACAAAAACCCAAACTGAGGCAATAATGGAAGATTTGAGCTTATACCTTTGCCCAAGAGGTGAGGCCTCAATTGAGTTATTTAAGAAGCTTTGCCTTGGCCCCAGGAACCTCTTCCAAGAGTTGGGTTGCTTTGTAGATGAATTTGGGTATGACTTAGGCCAAATGGTGGATTGGGTTTGGTCTTGTACTAGGTTAGAGGCCTCGGGAAAGGAGGATTTTGATTGGGGAAGTAAATTTGGAGTGTGGGCGAGGTTTTGGTGGAGTTGATGAAATGGCCAAAAATGTACTAGTTTTCAACTAAAAAATTAAAGTTTATTAGTGAGGAAGATAACCTAAAGATGGTCAGGATGAGCTTTGAGTGAGTGTAATGAAGGTTTGTAAAAATTTTGGTTGAGTTTCTCAAAGTTTTGTACACTCTCCCCTTTTGGTTGAGAATGGGTCGTGGTTTTATATGCTCGACCATAAGCTTTAATTGGCTAAGGAAAGGGGTGAAAGGTGGCACTTATATGGAGGGAAAAGAGGGGTAAAATTTGAATGGGAAGGAGCTATATTAGATGTGTTTAATTTTGAGTTTGAGCCATGGTGGTGGCTCTCGGGTTTGAGTTTTCTGGTAGCCATGATGGCGGCCCAAGGTATGGAAGGTCACTTTTTAACTATAGGAGGTTGAAGGTGGTGAGTTGTGAAGCCAATTTGTTCCAAGCATGGGTGAGTGTTTTAAATCAAAATGGAAAGTGATTTAGGATAGATTTGAGTTTGAATTGGGCTAGGCTCATAGAAATGGGGCCTCCAAGGGAGCATGGTCTGATGGTCAGTCTTGTAGCCTGAATAATTAAGTCCCTATCATAGAGATTATGGCTTCATCATGGGTTAGAGTGAATCATGAGGGGGTTAAGTATCTTCGGAAGGATCATTAAATGAGCTCCTCTTTTCTCCACTTAATGAATTTTGGCTCTCATGAGGCTTTGCACATTGCTTCATGGCTTCCACTTTGCTTCGGTAAATCCATATGGCTTGCCTATGGCTCATGCATGGCCTACATGGTCTACAATAAAGGAGAAAGGTGAGGATTTCAAGCATTGAGGGGGGCTCTATGCATTTCAATTTTGGTTGATTAAATCATGAAATTTTGGGACTTTAGTCTTGATTAAATTGAATACGGGGGGATGAATTTTGTCATGTGGGTTTAAGTTAAGGAAGATTTGGACAATGGGCTTGAGTTTTGGGTTTTTGAATTTAATTATGAAAGGGCTAATTTTGGGCTTGGATTTGGTTTTTATGGTACTAATAATTAATAATTAAATCATGATGGGCTTCATAAAATCTTTATCATAATGGAATTTAGGGCTTAGGCTTGGTGAAGTTGAATTTGGAACGATAGTTCAATTTTGGTGAATTTTGGACTTGGAGGTGAAATTGGATGTAACCTTTATTTTAAGTTTCATAAGAAAAGTTGGATTTGACTTGGAGTCGGGGACTTTTGGTCTTGACTTGGATTTGGGGAAGCTAGGGAATTTTGGTTGATTTAGATGGATTTAACGACTTGAATTGATCTTAGTAGATCTGAGGTGAATTTGGTGGAAATTGGGAATTTTGGGTGAAATTGTGCCAATTTGGTAATTTTTGTAAGTTTAGAAATTTTTAGGAGTTTTGGGTGCCTTTGGTAGGATTTTGTGTACTTAGGTGAGGCATGTGAGTGAGAGGTGTATGGGGATGTAGTGAATGTGGTGATTTGTATGGTGAGATATCGAGGGCGTAGTGAGTGTGGTGAGGTGTATGGGTGAGCCTCCAAGTCACAAGGGTTTTCCTAAAGCCTCTTGATCTTATGGGAACTCCCCTTAAGTTTCATCATGTTAGTCTTAACCAACTCAACCAAGTGTTGAGGGTCTGAGAACATCAATATACAACTTCACAAAAGAGTCAGGAGGTGGCTTGAACTTCTAAGTCGGTTGGGTCCCATCACTAGTCTTCTAGGATAGTCAATAGGAAAGTCCTATGACTAGATTCTAAGCTCTATATGAAGAATTTAAACATCACCAAAAGTGAGGTTAACAAATGGACCTTAAGACCATCTCATAATTTCATGGATGTGGAAAACTTATGGACAAACATGCAGAAATTTGTATACTTTTATAGGAATCGAAATCCTTGTACCAACCCTAAAATTTCAAGAATGCAGAAAACTTGTGGAAAGACTTGGGGAAATTTGTGGAATTTTAAAGGAATCATAATCCTTTCACCGACCCTGAAGTTTCATGAATGCGGAAAACCTGTGGAAAGACATGAAGAAATTTATGGAATTTTATAGGAATCAGAATCCTTGCGTCGACCCTGAAATTTCATTAATGTCGAAAACTTGTGGAAAGGCCTGAGGAAATTTGCAAAATTTTATAGGAATCAAAATCCTTACACCGACGCTGAAATTTCATGAATGCGGAAACTTGTGGAAAACATGTAGAAATTCGTGAAATTTTATAGGAATCAGAATCCTTGCACCGATCTTGAAATTTCATGAATGCGGAAAACTACTGGAAAGGCCTGCGAAAATTTGTAGAATTTTGTAGGAATCATAATCTTTGCACCAACCCTAAAATTTCTTGATGATGGAAAACTTGTGAAAAGACATGCAAAAATTTGTGGAATTTTATTAGAATCAAAATCCTTGCATCGACCTTGTAATTTCTTGAATGCGGAAAAATTGTGGGAAGACATGCAAAAATTTATGGAATTTATGTGGATGTGGAAATTCATAGAATTTATGAAAATGTCGAAATTTATGAAATTATGGAATTTTATGGAGTTTCGTTATTCATTTGTTACATTAAACTTTTTGTTTATATTATTTTTGAAATTTTCTTGAATGATTTATTTTTTTTGTTACTAAAATTTTTTAGGTTTCCTTGGATTTGAAAATTTTCTTTATCACTTTCTTTCTTTTCTTTTTTTTTTCTTTGAGTTATCTTCATTTTGAATTTTTGTTATCATTATTTCATATGTTATTTAATACATATTTTTGTATAATTCTTTGTCCATTATAAAAGTGAATTAATGTTTAGTTCAATGGATGTAAATCAACCGCACAATTTTAAAATTTTAGAACATGTTAACTTATACTAAATTACTGAAGTTAAAATGATCTTCATTGATTATTTTTTTAAAATTCAATATTGTGGGATACAATCTGATGATATCACCTCAATCAAAACTAAATAGCTACATCCATTCAAAAACTATAGTTTTTAATTCTATATCTACTTTTCTTCCATGTAGCATTTTCTTCCAACCTACTCGAGTCATGTAGAAACCAACCACACCTCCTAAGCATACTCCAAAAAAATGTTTCCTTGTATACACTTAGAGGTGTGCTATCTCACAACTTCAAACGTTGTAATCCTTCCAACTCTTTGCAAGCCACTAACCAAATGGTGCTTTACCGTCATCCATTTTTTTGAAGGTAACTGAGAATGTCCTTTGCAGGACTTTTGGGATGTAATGCTTTGTTATATCTATTTTTTTTCCTTCGAGAATGTCGGCGTTATTTTAGTTGGAGGGAGGTTGCCCGTAAGAAGCTGTCGGCNGTGCTATCCAGAGTTTTAGTGGATCCGGGAGCATCTCTTAACTTGATGAGTCTACGGACATTAGCATATTTGAACTTTGACATTCAGGAAATCATCCCCGATAAAATCATTTCCTAACAGATGTCAGGATGGTGGTGATCTTTGCCTTCTTGGAAGAGGAGAAATCTTGGAGGCACTTCAAGTTGAAATCAATAGATGGTTCTTGTACTTCTAGGGCAGTAACCTTGATGATGACAAATGGGGCTTTTCCAAGCACAACCTCAAGTTCATCAAATATGACTCTAAACTTGATCATGGGGGTGACGTTGCGGGCATCAAGGCAAGTCAACAAGTTGCTGGAGAAGCTGAGAGTTTAGAACGCCATTGTAGCAGCTTCAAAAGTAAAGTTCCAAGGGTTAGTATTTGACCAATACCTTGCAACTTTAGAGAGAACACTAAAAATTAACAAGGGGTCATTATCTGGATTCGGCACACCTTTCTTATTTTTATTTAATTTAATTTTGTGAGGGTTTTATATTTAATTTCAGCTTATCATTAATTAAGCAAATTAAATGTAGGAGTATTTATTTAAATTAGCGAAAGATTAAAAGATGAAACGACTTGGCTTACTTTACAAAATAGCAAACTAAACATGAAAAGTATGAGGAAAAGGGTAAAGTTTAGGACCCAGTGCGGAACTGTCTTCACAACGCGCATTGCCTAGTGGAATGAGTCCACCAAAACACCTAAAAATTTTAAAGTAAGTTAGGACCTAAATTGCACAATAGGATTGTGCAAAGGCCAAAAGATGAGGTGAGGACTTATGTTGCACTAGGAAAACAACCTCGAAATCCTATGACTTATTATTTAATTCAAACAAAAGATGCGTTGTCATAGATCCTTGTGCTATTGTAGATCCTCACAATATTGTAAGTTGCTGCTCACAGAGTTAGCTCCAAGATCCTCGATGAAGTAGTAGTCATAGAGTCTAAGGCTCAAAAGGTTTTACCATATTTGTTCTAAGGTTAATCAAACATTATTAGGGGGGTTAAACTTGATTAGAGTGACACCGGTTAGAATCCCACAGTTCCCTCATTCTTGTACCACTATTTTATTTTGAACTTACTTAGTCCAAATGAGCTGTTAAGCTCATTTAAACTAGGGAGATCTCATTAGAAAATATGGGTTACATTGTATGAGGGACTCACATAAATTCAAAAGAGCATTTTATGTTTAATTGTATTTCAAAGTATTTATGGTTACCTTTCAAAGTGTTTAATTTAATTTTAAAAATTGATGATTAATTTTTAAAAATGGATATGTTTAGCATATGAAGTAACATCCATAACCAAGCATGTATAATGTCTTAAAGCAAGAGTAAATCTTAGTAAATAAGGATCTCATGCTCACAGGTAAAGTTGGGCCTGCAGTAACTCTTATGCTCACAAACACAATAATTTTCCGCAGGATCTCATGCTCACATGAACAAAAACTTTACCTTACAAACTAAAGCTATTAAGGATCTCATGCTCACAGGTAAAGTTGGGCCCGCAGTGTTTTCAAAATGTTTATAATTAATTACATTTTCTATGCTGATCCTCAATAGACAGATTCAAGTTGAGCCTAGTGCACTACTAAGCCCTTAGGGTCCAACAATTAATGTGAACTTACAATGATTAAATATTAAATTAGGTGAAGTTCAAATCTTTATCAAGATCATGTCTTATCATCAAATCACCAATGAGGGGGGCTTTAGATTAGTGAGTTATAATCTTCCTAACATAAGCCCACCACCTTGGAATTATTTAATTTATTTTACTTCCAAATTATAATAATTAAGGATATTATAATAATAACTTTATAATAAAAGAGTGAGAAAATTAGTTTCTACCATTTTAGTCCCTTACATTTCAATCATCCAAGAGAACTTGATATAATCAAAATTACCATTTTACCCTTTTTAATCAATCCTAAAATTTAATTAAGTCATTAAGAATCCAAAATTACCATCTTGTCCCTAGGCTTCTCACCTTATAACTCATCAAATATAGCTCAAATGACTTTATAAAATTGTTATGGTACCCCTCCCATGGGTAAATTAAAATATCAGAGGAGAAAATGTGATTTTTTAAAATTCCATTTAATTTAAATAGTTGATTTTAACTCAAAAATATGATTTTTAATATTAATTTATTTAATTAATCAAAGTAAAGTTTTTGTTCATGAGAAAATTATTGGAGGTTCATCTGGGTCAGAGGACCACTTAGACGAAATTTCAAGATTTTTCAAGTTATATTTTAATTATTAAAATTGATTATTAATTTAATCAATTAATTAAAATAGAATAGATAATTTAATTTCAAAAATTACTTTTTATATTTTTATTAATTCTCTCTTTAGTCCAGAGAACTCAGAGAAACAAACACTCAATTTTTTTTTGTTTTTAATTTATTTATTATAATTATTTTAATGGAAAAATGAACACATCCATTATTATAACTTTTAGTCTTTAAAAAATTTTATTTAATCAAGGCCTTAAGATCTCTCTCGATGCTCAACCAAATCAATTGGGGTTTGATTCAACATATTCATCTTCTCAAAATGAACACATCCATATAATTACATGCTCATGAAATCAAACTTCTCTTAATAATTAGTGAAACTGAGCTAACAATTAGGGATTGTGGTCTAAACCTGACTTTGAGAGGGGAGGCCTCAATCAAATGCTTGTGGAAGCTTTAGTATAGCCTAAAAAACAACCTGAAAGAGCTCTCTTCTTCTGATGAATAGCCTGAGTATGAGTTAAATGAAATGGTGATGTGGCCTTAGTCAAGAGCTTGGTTAGAGGGCTCATAACAGAGGAGTTTTGACGGCAAACCTTCTCGTTTTGCTTAAGGAAGCTTAGGGATGATTTAATTTGAGGTTTGGAGTAATTTTGATTTAGTGACAGAAAACCGTTGGATTTTGAACTCAAAATTGAGCTTAGAAAATGGGATTCAGTGGGGAAAAAATGGTGGGATTGATCTAATGAAGTATTGAAGAAGCTCTAGAAGCAATTGAAAGAGTTTTCTGATCCTAATTTTTTATATGTAAGGACTTACAAAGTTGCCACCACTACAGTGCCAAAAACTTGATCCTTTTTTGAAAAGTAAGTTGTGTAAAATATATATAATTATAGAAAATTAATAATGGGATTCTACGCAAGTATACATATGCTGGCGCTATTTCGGGGTTTAGAGGGGAGTTACCCGTAAGAAGCTGTCAGAAATTGGAATTGAAATCTCGTCACCTGCCTCGTAAGGACGTTGAAGTATGAAATCAAACTGACCCCATATTTTTCCTAGTTTAACATGAAAGAGCACTGTACCTCAAATCCTGNGAATCGAAATCCCGTCGCCCGCTTCAGAAGGACGTTGAAGTATGAAATCAAACTGACCTCATATTTTTCATATATTAAATGAAAAAGCACTATAACTCAACATTTTCCCGAAGGATAAACACAAGACTTGAGGATGAGGCTCGATCAAATAAACTAAGAAAAGTATGAGGTCCGTTAGACCCCATATTTTTCATAGTTTAAAATGAAAAAGCACTGTACCTCAAATCCTGTATCTATCCTAAAGGATAAACACAAGACTTGAGGATGAGACTCGATCAAATAAACTAAGGAAAGTATGACATCGGATAAACACAAGACTTGAGGATGAGGCTCGATCAAATAAACTAAGGAAAGTATGACGTCCGGTTGGTCTGCGAAACCTTTGTATTTGCCGACAAGTTCCCCTATTTAATATGAAAGATTAAATAAGGTTTATATTAAGCTGGGTTCAGACATGCTTCCANAGACCAAATAGATGTCATATATTCCTTAGTTTATTTAATCGAGCCTCATCCTCAAGTCTTGTGTTTATCCTTTAGGATAGATACAGGGTTTGCGGTACAACACACTTTCATTTAAACTATGAAAAATTTGGGATCAATTTGATTTCATATTTTTCTAAAACTTAAAATATATGTAAATTAAACGTCCTTCCAAAGCGGGCGACAGGATTTTAATTTTGGTGACCGACAGCTTCTTACGGGCAACTCTCTATCGGCGATATTTCGGGTTGGTTTGTGGGGTTGCCCGTAAGAAGCTGTCGGTCGCTAGAATCAAAATCCCGTCGCGCGCTTCGGAAGGACGTTGAAGTATGAAATCAAACTGACCCATATTTTTCGTAGTTTAAAATGAAAGAGCAGTGTACCTCAAATCCTGTATCTATCCCAAAGGATAAACACAAGACTTGAGGATGAGACTCGATCAAATAAACTAAGGAAAGTATGACATCAGGATAAACACAAGAATTGAGGATGAGGCTCGATCAAATAAACTAAGAAAAGTATGACGTCCATTTGGTCTGCGAAACATTTGTATTTGCGGACAAGTTCCCCTATTTAATATAAAAGATTAAATAGGGTTTTTATTAAGCTGGGTTCAGACATGCTTCCTATAAGGGTNTTCATTTAACCCATGGGAAGCCTCGTTAGCAACCGTAGGTTACCTCCTCTGAGGAATTCCTGATCA
>JXCR01137218.1:167483-217859 GCA_002079205.1 Phalaenopsis hybrid cultivar | reverse complement strand
AGTTAAAGTTGTGGTTTTATATGATGTTTGTGATTAAATTTTGAGTTATTTTATATTTTGAATGTTGTGGCGGTGAATTTTATCTTGATTGATTTTAGTTTTGGTTTTGATTATGATTATGGTTAACATGCAAGTTTATGTAGANCTCGGAATCCTAAGACGAGTTAGGGCTTATATTGTATAGCAAGGCTATACAAAGGCCTAAATATGAGGTGAGTATTTACATTGCATAAGCAAGCAACCTTGAAGTCCTACGGCTTTGTTGTTTAAGTCTAAGGAAGGAAAATTGGTTTAGCTAGGGAAGACAGGTTTTACTATTGAAAATGTCCGTGCTGCCTACCATGCTAGCTCCAAGCTCCTTGCCGCGACGAGTTTGAGTTATCTAGTGTGTCAAGTTATAATGTCAAATCAGGTGGCCCTATGGTTGAAGTTCTTTAAATTTGATAAGAGCCTATTAAAGTTGATTAGAGCGACAACGGTTAGGATCCTAGGGTTCCCTCATTCCGGCAGCACTATTTTCTATTGGACTTACTTAGTCTAAATGAACTTACTAAACTCAACATAATGAATTCCATAATTTCATTTAAACCGTGGAAAGCCTCGTTAGAAACCGTAGGTTACCTCCTCTGAGGGATTCCCGATCATCCAGTAGGGATGTCTTAATTTTGTTGAATTTCTAGTTTTGTGTGAGGTTTGTGATTAAATTTTGAGTTGTTTTATATTTTGAATGTTGTGGGGGCGACTTTTATCTTTGTTTGATTTTAGTTTTGGTTTTGATTTTGGTTTTGGTTAACATGCGAGTTTATGTTATTTTTCTACAGGTAAGTAAACACAAGTATAAAAAGAGACAACATAAGCATACAGAGAAGCATGTAAGGAAAAGGCACAAGAAAGACGGTACTATAAAACTATAAGAGCGTACCTGGTGAGTCTTCTCGTTCCACCACCTGAAACTTAAAAATGCATGTGAGGGCATTTATGAAGAGTAGGAAAAGTAAAGTTCTGGGGGTTTTTCTAACTCTATGTTGTATTTTGGTGAGTCCTTAAAAGTTTATTTAAGGATGATTTCATTGAGATAAATATATTAAGTTTAGTAGATCTTCAAGAAATCCAACAAATCTAGAGAAAGAAACAGGTCCGTGCTACTCTCTCGCAGTCTGGTGGAAAATCTCGAGTTATTTTAAACTTATTATGTTGCTTAATAAGTCATCCTGTAAATACCTTTATTACTCAGTGAACATTGATGTCTCAATTATCCCTAAGAATATGGTAATTATCACTTGTGATTCAATTTAAGAATTATGTGGGTGAAGACCCATAAATAGGCAAGTTAGTGTTGTTTAAACACTTAGCCATATTTTTAATCCTAATTGGGCTTAGTGGTGTTTCAAGTATGTTTGATTATGATAAGTTTATTTCTCTAATCCTCATTTAGGCAATTTTGATTTGGCCTAAGTCACCACTAAGACCTTAAAACCTAGGTGATTGTCTTAATTAGTTTTGAAAAGGTTGGTCATGATTCATGATTCAGATTTTATTTGAAAATCAAGATAGGGATATTAAATCGATTAATTATTGTCTTCAAAATTCATACCCCTAAGTCTCGGTCATTTAATTTTAATAAACTTCCAAATTTTTAATGATTTAGAAATTTATTAACCTATCTTTTGATGAGGAAAGTGAGATTGGTTTCTACCAATTCACCCCTTATGTTTTAAGCATCAAAAAAATTGATTAAGATCAGAGGTTACCCATTTCCCTCCTTGACTTAGGCGTAAATGTTAATTAAGGCTAAATTTCCAAAATTACACATTTGCCCTTAAGGCTCTAACACTTCATAATTTGTCAAATTCAATTCAAATGACTTTGAAATTTTTATCCTACCTCATTCATGGGTCAATTAAGACATCAGAGGAGAAAATGTGATTTCTCAAAATTTAATTTATTTTATATAATTATTTTCATGCAAAAACAGGATTTTTCAAAGAAAATTCCTAACTTAACCAAGATAAATTCTAATCCCTTGAGATTTTTACTGGAGTTAGATCTAGGCTAGCTAAGCCTTTGGATCAAATTTCATAATTTTTTGAATTCTCTGTGATTTATTAGAATTATTTTAAATTCTAGTCATTCAATAAAAATAAAATATTTTAAAAGATGAAAATTAGGTTTTGTATTTTTTAAAAATCTCTCTAAGGTTGGAGAACCCAGAGGAGCAAATTTCATTTTTTTCTGATTTTTCTTTTATGTATTGGAATTATTTTAGTAAAAAAAAGTCATTTTTAGCTTTTAAAAATTATTTTAAGCTTTGAAATTCAATATTTTTATTTAGAAAAATCAAGGAAAATATTATAATTGTTCCTAAGTGATTAGGAAGCAATTTGAAACATTTCCATGAATTTAATTATTTTTGTGATTTTTAGGAATTTTTAATTATTTTAAATATTTAAAATAGGTTAAAAATTAAGTTTTTATTCTAAATATTATTTTATTTTTATTAAATATCCCTCATCTCAGAGAACTAAAAAAACTAAGTTTCATAATTTTTTGAGTTATATTTTGATTTTTAAAAATTATTTAAGTGTCAAAAGTGATATTTATCTTTAAAAATCAACTTAAGTTATCAAATGAACTCAAAATATTTTGAAATTTCTATAGTGAGTTCTTTGGATCATAAACCATAGTGGAGATCAAAAGTCAAGTCATTTAAATATTTATATTTTCCAAAATGAATTATTTTATTGATTTAGTGTTTGTAAAATTTAAGTGCATTTTAAATGACTTGACCCATGAAGTTATTTCCAAAAGCTTCTCTGGTCATGGTGGACCTTTGAAAATTTTCTTAGAATTTTCTAATAAATATGGTAATTTTCATGATTATTTTAAGGAAATAATGTGCAAAAACTTGAAAAATATGGATCTCTGTATAGAAACCCCTCTGACTTTAGAAAAATCAGAGGATGTTTTTCTTGAGAGAGGCTACAACATGCCAAAATTACAAGCAAAGGTGATAATATGCATGGAGAATCAAATAATTCAAAACAGTGTTTAATTAATTAAAAATAAAATATGCATCAAATGATCTTGAAATTTATTCCACATTTTTCTTCTCTGTTCACTAAGCAAGAGAGTACCTTTTTTTTATTTTTGTGATTTTTCTACACAAAGTTATGAATTTTCTAAGTTAGGGGTATTTAAATAAATAAGAAAAAGCACTATTTATCTATTTAAACTGTGCGTGCTGACGAGATCTTAGGCAGCTTCGAAGGCATGCGAGGCACGCTCTGGTTGGACACCGCTGTCCATGTAGTTGCTAACTCTGCCCGTGGTTTACGTCAGGAAGCGCTGTCCGGCTCGATCTCCTCCATCCATTTAATATATGCTTGATCAAACGACTCCCCGTCATCATCCCAGATAGAATGATCCCGTGACCGTCCATACTAAAACCCTAAGATCTCAGCCTAAACTCAACCAAATCACATTGGGTTCGATCTTATGGACTCGCTCTAAGTGGGACAAACATATCTATACGGTAATCATGCAATTAAATTATGCCTAATTAAATGGAGAATCAAAATAGGCTCGGGATGAAGTGTGGTTTTATACCTTTGCTTAGAGAAGTGAAGCTTCGATTAGATGGGTTCGGCATGTTCGTTGGGTTCCAAGGAGGCTAGGGATTGAGTCCCTGGTCTTGGTGCAAGGCCTAAGTATAAATTCAACCAAGCTCAATTTCAGGTGTTGGTCTAGAGCTATGGTGGAGGCTATTTCAGGGGGTAATTTGATAGGGCTTTGTCTTCTCTTGATGTTGTGAAGGTGTGGGCACAAGAAATTGATGTTTGGTGGAATTTTGAGAGATGTCCTATTTATGCCCTAATTTTTAAGCTCAAATTAAGGTTGTACTAGGGGAATCAAGACAGTGGAGTGATTGGAATGGGCTGTGGAGATCTCATGGAAGCTCTGTGAGTGATTTGGGAGGCTCTCTTTGATAAAACTTTAGCACACCTCCCATGGCTGTGGAGGTGAGTTTTTATAGAAATGGCCATGGGGTGGCTCTCAGGGCACAAGTTTGGGTGCATTGTGGTGCTTAGGTGGAGGGTAGAGGAGCTCTTCAATTTGATTTTGATGAGCTGTCCTCTAGGTTTAATTTAGGGGAGGTGCCATGGGGGTGACTCTCAGTTTTGAGCTTTTCTGACCACTAGGCCGTCGGCCGGCCAGCGGGAGGTGGCTAGGAGCTCAGGGAACCCAGAGGAATCCCTCACAACAATTTAATGCAAATGTTCTTTGATTTGGCAAAGATATCTTAGTCATGCTTTTTTAGAAATAATATCCCTTAATTTGGGGGAACTTTGGTACATGGCTTGATTTAGGTGGTTTTATGGTGTTTGGACTGGTCACTAAGTCCAACTAATGACTAGGGTGGAGTTAATTTTGTGACTTTAGGGTGGTTATGTCACATTTAGTGCAAGGGTCCAAGTGGGTGCAAATGACCAAAAATTAGGTTTGGGCTAGGCTAGCCATGTCAATTGGCCCAAATAAATTCTGTGTAGATGATCATAAGGAACAACTTTGGTGAAGAATGGAAGTGGTTTTGAGCTCAATTGAAAGATCAATTTTGGGGAATTTTGAAGCTTAATCAATTTGGTTATGTTGGGCTAGGCTTGGGTCTAGCTTGGGTTAACCTTGGGATAAGTTCAAATTAATTGTTGTAAATGGTCAATAAGGACCTCATGAAGTGTTTTCAACATGAATTGGATGCCAATTTGGAGATTAAGGCAATCAATTGGGTGAAATTTGCGGAATTACCAATTTGGGGCTAAATTTGGGAATTTTGGATTTAGGCCAAAATCAAATAGATTTGAGGCTTAAACAAGGCCAATCGATGGTTTATTTTGATGTATAGGAATTTTATCAAGATTTGAAAACATTAATTGGGGCCAATTGACTAGGCTATGGGTTCAATTTGGTGAGATTAGGTCATGTGGCCAGAATTGGGGTTTTAACATAACTCAAAATTGGGCACAAATCATGGACCAATTAAGCCTGAATTTAGTTTAATTTAGTCATATCAAAAGTGAATTTGAGTTTAAGATTGAAATTGGGGTCAATTGAGATCAAATTGATGGAAATTTGAGTTGAATTTGGGGAATTTAGGCCCTTAAAGGCAAATTCAGAGATTTTGAAGATGGTAAAATTGGTCAAATTTAGTCATGTGGTAGTTGAGAGAAATGAATTTAGGAATATTTGGGATTTATTTGGATTTTATGGGAATTTTTGGAATCTTATGGGTATTTTGGTAATTTAGGGATGTTTTAGGGGTAAAAGGCCAAGACAGGTATTTTGGTAGATTTGAGGTACCAAACATCACCAACAAGCCATGGAACAATGTAAACCCCATTTTGGGTCCTCTACATAGTGGTCTTAGCTAAACCAAAGCTAGGGCTAGTGTATCCCAAAAGATCAAGGGATCTAGGTTTGGACCAATGGAAACCCCATTTTGGGTCCTCTATGTAGTGGTTCTAGCCAGACCATATCCCTGGGCTAGTAGGTTTAGGGGACCATCTTTATGAGTATCCCAAAAGATCAAGGGATCTAGGCTAAAGCCATGGAACAAAGGAAACCCCATTTTAGGTCCTCTACATAGTGGTCTTAGCCAAACCATAGCCCTGCTAGTAGGTTTAGGGGACCATCTACATGAGTATCCCAAAAGATCAAGGGATCTAGGCTAGAGATTTGAGTTCAGGGTTGTGAGTCTAGTAGGTTTAGGGGACCATCTACATGAGTATCCCAAAAGATCAAGGGATCTAGGCTAGAACTTTGAGTTTAGGGCTGTGAGTGTATGTGAGTGTAGATTAGAGTAGTGAGTGATCTAGCTTTAGACCAACACTCAGGGTCAAACTTAAGGTCCAGTAGTCCTAAGGGTGACTCATCTTGAGTTTCCTCCGTAGTGACCCTACCTACTAAGTGCTGGAGGTTAGGACTAATATGTGGAACTTCAAGTTGAGTAGAGAAGTGTTTGAAATTTCTAATGGTGAGGGTTCCATGTCTAGTTTTCTAAGAATAGTCAATAGGAAAATTCTATGGCTAGACCTTAGGCTACTAAAGAAGAAAAACTAAACCTCAACCAAAAGTGAGGTCAATAGGAGGTCAAAGTATTAAATATGTTGAGTTTTACAACTAAAGTGAAGATTACATCCAAGATTTAGGGAGGTCAAAGCTTTTGTTAAAATAAGTTGAGTTTTACAACTAAAGTGAAGATTACATCCAAGATTCAGGGAGGTCAAAGCCCTCAATATGTTGAGTTTTACAACTAAAGTGAAGATTACATCGAAGATTCAGGGAGGTCAAAGCCTTTATATGTTGAGTTTTACAACTAAAGTGAAGATTACATCCAAGATTCGGGGAGGTCAAAGCCCTTGATATGGTTGAGTTTTACAACTAAAGTGAAGATTACATCCAAGATTCAAGGAGGTCAAAGCCCTTGGAAATTGGGTGCAAATAAATATAGTTTTACAACTAAGGTGAAGATTACATCCAAGATTTAGGGAGGTCAAAGTCCTTGAAAGTGGGTGCAAATAAATAGGGAAATAAAAATTATCGGGCGTAGAATTGGAGATTTTAGAGTGACAAATTAAAATCCTCAATTTAGTCTCATCGTTTGAGTGCTGAAGTGTAGATGTTAGCCCTCAGGCAAGGGGAACGTGTGAACTCTGAAGTGAGAGCTGGTATGCTCCCAGCCTAGCCGCAAATTCAGTAACAAAACATAGGATTAGTCAATGTTCTTTATGCCTAGTCCAAAGAGTAAAGAATAGGTATGCCCTTGTTTGATACAATATAATTTGAACTAATTTAATTTATCCATTCAGTTAAATTTCTTGAGAAGGAGAAGAATGTTTTCTTATATATTGAACTTCACATTAGAAAATTTATCAGTAAAATTAGTTAATTAAGAGTTTAATAAAATTATATTTTTATTTTTGCCTATTAGTGACAAATATGCAATTTGAACTATATTGTTGTGATTAAGTATTGATTTTTTAGATCTTAGTTCGTAGCCTCTAATATTACTCCATGTGGGATCGATATCCAGGACTCTATTAAAGTTTTGTATTACATAAGCGATACATATACTTGCGTTGATAAGTGTGACTTTGTAATTATTGAATATTTTATTCACATCTATATCAATTATCAAGTTTTCAACGCCGTTGTCGGGGATTTAAATCTTCCAGCAACAGTATCAAATTATTGTATTTTTAATCATATATAAAGTCGCTGTCAATTATACTTTCATTAAGAAATTGGGGAAAAAGAATGAGCAACTAGCGGTTTTTGTGACTGAGGATGAAACTTCTATACTCAACTCTTCTTTTTGTCTGGCCCTAGTTGGTAAATTTACTTATGGTATACCAAACGTTGAGTGATCAGGAGAGAATTTGATATGTTAAAATTAAAGGCTGGTGGAAGGTTCGTATCATAGATGGTAGACATATCTTTATACAATTAGCAAATTATGACGATTACACACATCTATTTGAGTAAGGGTTTTTTGTGGATAGAAAACAATATGATGAAATTTCGGAAATGGTATGCTAATTTTAACCCTAAATCTAAATTGTCTATTATACCGGTATGGATTATTTTTCTAGGGCTTAAATTTCATCATTTTAACCATGAGATTTTATTCTCGCTTGTTGCTGCTTACGACAAGCCTTCAAATTGGATCATGCTACTTTTACTTTATAGAGACCATCTGAAGCATGTATTTTGGTTGAACGAGACATATGACAATCATTTTGCAATGAAATTTAGATAGGATCGCAACACCAAAATTACTGGCAACCTGTTGAAATTGAAAGCCATTGTCCTTACTGCACTCACTGTTTTATGTTCAGCCACAAAACCACATCCTATTTTTGATTGAATCCTCAACTCAGAAATTCTCATAATGCAACGCATACTGTTTTACCTGATACCTACAAAACTATTGAACATCATGATATCCCATATATTGTTGAAAATGAGGTTGATTTAGTTAATAATCTTACTGTTAATACTGCCACTTCTAAGTTGCATACTTTAGACACTGAAGATTTACATAATTGCACTCATACTAATCCTCAATAATTGCAAATCAATGAAGGTATTCAAGCCTTAAATATTTGCACTGAGGTTAAACCTCAACAACTGTAAATTAATGAAGGTATTGTTTTGGCTAAAGATTCAAATGAGCACAATGCTAATGTGGCTACTGAGGAGCCTGTGGAAACAATATTACTAGCAATTCATAATATTACAGATAATGGAAATTTAACTCCCCCTAGCACTACGGTTCACCCTCCTATAGCTTAAGCTTTTTCTGATAATACTTATATTAATACTTCTTTATCAAATGCTGCTATAACATTAGAAAATGAGTGGCAGGTGCAAAAGCATTCACAAAAAAAGTATAAACGTAATAATGAGTTATCTAGACTCAATGCTAGTAACATTATTCAGGAAGGAATTTATCACTCTGATGGGGAACATTTGCTCAACTCTACTAGATCTTCTAGAAGGGCTAGCTCACGTCATCATGTTTAATATTATGGTTTGGAATATTAGGGGACTGGTGGAACCTAACTCCCTTAAAAGACTCAAAAATCTTTGTAGGGTTCATAAATTACTCATTTTTACTATTTTGGAACAAAATTTTAAATAAATTCAAAGGTTATCATTCTCACTGCAATGTCAACAACAAAATTTGGATTTTTTGGAAGCCCACTGTCACTCTTTCCATTATTGAAGATGAGGAACTATATATTATCACGCAAATTAGTTTTCAAGACTTCCAAGGGTGGGGCAGTTTTTTTTAGTCTAGCTCTCAATTACAAGAAAAAAATATTCTTTGGCAAAAAATTGAGTTTATGGGTAATATTATTTCTGAGAATTGATTTTTTGGTCGTGACTTTATTATGATCATGAAGTCTCTGAAAATAAAAGGAGGTGGTAGAGTTGAGCCTGCACTTATTAATAGGTTTTCTAACTCCATTTCAAATGTTGGTCTCTATGACTTGGGATATTCTGGATCTCCTTATACTTAGAGGTGAGGTTTTTTTCATCAAAGATTGGATAAATTTTTGGTTAATTATGCTTTTATAAATCACTTTCCTATTTTGAAAGTTCAACATTTGAGTCATGTTACCTCTAATCATAATCCTATCTTGCTCACTTAGCTTTCACTGCTAAACTGATCATATCTTGTTTAAAATTTCTTAATGTTTTGACTTCACATGATAATTATCTTAATTTATTGAATCAAGCTTGGGATTTGAAGAAATTGGGACTCCTTGGTTTGTTCAGTGGCAACTGCACAAGCAGATGGCTGCCCATTTTATTAAATGGAATTACCAAATCTTTGGTAATGTCCATAAAAATGTGCAGGATGCTCAGAATATTATCGATTCCGTGGAAGTTCAACTTAATGTTTCTCCTAATTTGATGGACACTCTTGCTTAGGCTCATATTGCTTTAACGGATGCTATTGCTTTAGTTAAAAATCTGCTTAAGCAGAAGGCTAATGATTCTTCCTTTGTTGCAGGGGACAGAGACACTAAATATTTTAATGCCACCCTTAAGCACAGAAGAAACATCAATAGTATATTGAAAATTCAAAAGGGGGATGGGAACATTTTAACTTGCATGGAAGAGATTGATGTTAGTTCTGTTACCTATTTTATTGAGCTTTTTCAAACCTCTAGTCATACTATGCCAGTTGACTCCACTCACTTTGTGGAAGAGTTTAACTACATTAATTTCTTATGTTAACTTGTACTCCTGATGAGCAGAAAATCCTGAATGCTTTCAAATCTATTTGGCCTAACAAAGCTCCTTACCCTGATGATTTTTCTTCTGCTTTCCACATCCATTCTTGGGAGGTTATTAAGAAGGAGGTAATTCTTGCCATAAAAATCTTCTTCCTTGGTGATAATCATAGTAAATATTTCACCTACTTTGATTGTGCTCACTCCAAAAGGTAATGATAAGATTTTCTGAGACAATTTCTATCCGCTATCTCTCACTATTGTGATATCAAAAGTTATGAGTAAAATTATAGTTAATAGATTGTAGCCTCACATATCTCAAATCATTGCTTCTCAGCAGTCTACTTTCATTAAGGGTAGAAATATTACTAATAATATCCTTTTAACATAAGAGATGATTGAAGATTTGGACAAGAAGTACAGGGGGAAACATTGTCCTTAAATTGGACATTATGAAAGCTTTTGATACTATTAGGTGGGACTTTATTATTAATATTTTGCAAGCTAAAGACTTTCAATAGGTTTTTTTCTCTCTCATTAAGAGATGGCTCTCTAATAATAGCTATAGTGTGATCGTTAACGGTAAAGCTCATAGTTTCTTTTCTGCTAACAGGAACATTAAACAAGGAGATCCCTTATCTCCCACAGATTTTATTATTTCTTTTGATTACTTGTTTAGTCTCATTAATAAGCTGCAATATGAGCATTCTTAGATTGAATTCTCTCATAAATAAAAAATTGCGGTGAGCCACCTTGCTTAAGCTGATGATGCTATATTGTTTTTAAATGCTAGAAAACGCGCTATCAAAGCTACCATGTCTTTGTTTAAAGATTTCCCAAACTTATCTGGTATGATGTTCAACTTGGCTAAATGCTCCATTTATTTTGGCAAAGGTGCCTAATACACAAAAAATATATGCATTTTAAACCCATATTTTATACTCATTTTTGGTGATATTGCACTTTAATGGAAGGTATTTTTACGTTTTCTTGCAGGTTATTGATTTTTATGCCTTGAAGCAAAAAAGAAGTTAAGAGGATGGAATTTGACGTCAAAAAGACATTTTTGAAGAAATACTCTGCGGCAATGGCCCCGACTTACAGAACAGATTATGGATTTTACTCAGTACAAATGGTGCCAAAAGCAGCGTCGAAGGTGCCTTTTGATAGAGAGGGAGGATTTAATTGAATGGTCTCAGGTGCCAACGACGCTAATGTCGGTTCAGACCCTGTTTCTTGAAAATTTGACAAATTTGGACGCTTTTTGAAGAGTTTTTAGATGAACCTATTGGAGAACCGACTCTAGGCTCTATTTGGGGCTAAAATTGACCAGAAAAAGCACTCCTCTTCATTACTCCTTGCACATTTTCGCACACCTCGCCTCATTACACTTTTTCCATCTTCATTCCACCACCATTCCAGAGTCTACTAGTGATTTTTATTTAGGAGTTTAGAGTTTTTTTGGTGAGATTAAATGTGGATTCTTCTCTAAGAGTGTTGGAGAAGTTGAAAAGTAAGAGATTTCTTTTTCATACATTTCTTAGGAGAGGCTACAAGGGGTTTGCTTTGAGAAAGAGTTTAGATAGGTGTTATTTGTTTGTTAGCATTGTATGAACCTTCTTTAATATTAAAAAAAAAAATTTGTTGTATCTTTCTCATGAAGTATGAGTAGTTTTCTTTCTCCTTCTCCCCACTCTAAGATATGATAAAATGAAGAGATAATTTGGGTGTGCCAATATTAAATTATAAAATTAATTGTGATGATTTTTCAACTCCAAAGTTAATTTACTTTTAAATATGGCCAATTGAATTATTAAAATGTATTGTGAAACATATGATCTGAGAAATAGAGTAGGAGTTCTACAACAGAGAGAGGATCACATTTGATTCCATGAAGGAGTATTTAGTACACAAAATTAAGTGCAAATAAATAGGGAAATATACATTGTTGGGTGTAGAATTGGAGATTTAAGGGTGACATATTAAAATCCTCAATTCGGTCTTAGTGTTTAGAAACTAAAGCGAGGGATAGCCTTCAGGTGAAGGGAAGTGGGAGCTATGGAGTGGGAGCCAGTATCCTCATAGCCTAGCCACAGATTTAGCGACTAAACCTGTGATTAGCCCAATGATTTTCTATAACACTGAATTAGGGTAGAGAATTAAAATTGCTCCTATTTGGCACAAATAATCAATGATTTTCTATAACACTATATCAGGGTAGAGAATTAAAGAACTGCTCCTATTTGGCACAATACATATTAAAACCATTTATCTCATCTCATTTTACCAAAATTTCATTGTAGTGGGAATAATGATTTTTTACATAAGAAAATCTTCATCACATAAACATAATTACATTGTATTATAGTTCAATAATTTAATAATTTAGTAGTTTCTGTTTTAAACTTTGTATTTCAGTTTTGCTAGTAGTTAAATAATTTAGTTTTGTTAGCATCGTACACAATCAAAATTAGTGATAGTAATTTCATTTGATTTCTATGAATTTCCTAGTTAATTTATCTTTTCAAATTTAAACCTTCCCTGTAGGATCGATATTCGAGGCTTAAATAGAAAGTATTTTGTTACCTGATAATGATATGTATACTTGCTTAGAATCCCAACATTAATTGCTTAAATTTCTTAATCATAAATATTGCATAAAGCTTTTGGCACTATTACATAGAGGAGTCAAAACTTATATAAATTTTACACAACTATATTTCATTGTGATCAAATTTTGGCGCCGTTGCCGAGGATTAAAATCTTCAAGTAGTGGTGTCAACTTCATAAATCCTTACATATAAAAAAAATATCTGGATCAAGTTTTTGGTGTCATTGGTAGGGATTAAAATCTTCAAGTAGTGGTGTCAACTTCATAAATCCTTACATCTAAAAAAATATCGAGATCAAGTTTCTAGTGTCATTGTCGGGGAAGGTAACAAAAAATAAATTGATTTTGTAAATTAGGAAATTTAGAGATAAAATATATAAAATATAAATAAAATTATAAAATAAAAAATCAAAAGATATATATAACTATATATTTAAGAGTATTTTAAAGAAAATTTTCTTTGCTTATTATATTTGCTTTTGTGAAATATTGGATTTGAAGGTTTAGTGTCTTACAATTCAACATTAGAACGTACTATTAGAAAAATTTAAAAACCAAAAAAGGAAATTACAAATTTAAATAAAATGGTGAATAACTTAAATAATCAAATAAATTAAAATCGAGAAAGACCTTTAAAAGATTATGCTAATCCGACAATAGATAAACTTAACTTGACTATTCAAAATCCTGATGTTGTTGCTAATTCATTTGACCTTAAACTTGCTATTATCCAAATCGTACAAAATAATCTGTTTGGAGGAACACCTACTGAAGATCCTAACTTACATATTGCTAGTTTTCTTAAAATTTGTGCTACGTTTAAGTATGACGGAGTTTCTAATGATGTTGTTAGGCTTAGACTTTTTCATTTTTCATTAAAGGATAAGGCCAAAGCTTGGTTAAATTCCTTAGCACCTGGATCTATCAGAACTTAGGGAGAACTATCACAAATGTTCTTGGCTAAATATTTTCCACCCTAAAAAAATTGCTAAGCTTAGAAATGAGATTACATTTTTTGTCAATTTGAAGGGGAATCAATATATGAAGCTTGGGAAAGATTTAAAGATCTTCTTAGAAATTGTCCACACCATGTTGTACTAGATTGGTTAATAATTAAAAAATTTTATAATGGATTAGTAGTATCACTTAGATCTATTATAGATGTTGCTTCAGGTGGATCACTAATGTCAAAACCTTTTGATGAAGCATATTCTTTAATTGAAGAAATTGCTACTAACAGTTTTTAATGGCCATATGAAAGGGTAAATCCTTAGAGAGTTGCTAGAATTCATGATTCTTATGCAATGTTTATTTTAGCATCTCAAATTCCTGCTATGTCAAAAAAGATTGATCAAATTGGAGTGAACTATTCTCAAACACCCCCAGTATTAGAGGAAAACTCACTAGGATAGATAATTGATACTCAATCATCTTATGATACTTTAAAAGCTATAAATAATTGAAATAACAATTCCTATTCTAATTATTATAACCTTAGATGGAAAAATCACCCTAATTTTAGTTGGAATAGTTATAAAAATTCGGTGAATCCCTCTGAAAATTTGAACAACCAAGGAAATCCTAATTTCCGACCTTATTATCCTCCGAGGTTTAACTCTAAACCTAACCCACAAATTAAGGAAAAGAAGTTGACATTGGAAGAAGTAATGTTGAACATGTGAAATCAAATACAAAATCAAGGGGCTGCTATTAGAAATATTAAAAATCAATTAGGACATATTGCTACTGCACTCAGTAACAGACCTTCTGGAATTCTTCCAAGTACTATGGAAGTTAATCCAAAAGATCAAAATAGGGAGAAAATTAAATCTATTCAATTACGAAGTGGAAAATAAGTTGAAACAAGGATCCAAAGAGAAACTTAAGTTGATGAAGAGAAGGAAGAAATAGAAAGTGACCTAAATAAAAATGAACAAACACAAGGTCCTTTAGAAAAACCATTACCTCCGTTTCCTCAAAGGCTAAAGCAGAAGAATAAAGATAAACAATTTACAAAAGTTTTAGAAATACTCAAGAAGTTAACGATAAACATTCCTTTTGCTGAAAGTTTGGAGCATATGCTAATTTAGGAGAAATTTATGAAGGATTTACTGCAAAAGAAAAGGAAGCTTACAGATCATGAGACTGTTGCACTCAATGAAGAGTGTAGTGTTATTATTCAGAAAAAACATCCTGAAATATTAAAAGATCTTGGTAGTTTTACTATACCTTGTGCTAGTGGTGAAAAGTTTTTTTGGAAAAGCTTTATGTGATTTAGAAGCGAGTGTCAATCTTACGCCTCTATCGATATTTAAACGTTTAGATTTCAGAGAGATTTCCCCTACTACTGTAAATCTTCAGTTAGCTGGTCGATTAATAACTCATCCAAAAGCAGTTATAGAAGATATATTAGTAAAAGTGGATAAACTTATTTTCCCTGTAAACTTTATAGTATTGGATATGGAGGAAGATAAAGAGATTCCTATTATTTAAGGGAGATAATTTCTTCCAACAGGGAGAGCTATGATAGATGTGCAAAAATGTGAATTAATAATGAGAGTTAAAGATCAACAAGTAAAATTTAATATTGCAAAAGCTATGAAATATCCTGTAATAGAAACAAACAATAAATGTTTCAAGATGGAAGTAATTGATTATGTGAGTAATGAGCAATTTAAGGATGAGTTTGAAGAAAAATTAAAGTAAGGAGAATTTTTGAAAATAAGGACTAGATGATAAAAAAATATCTAGATTACATTCATGAAAAATTTAAAACGTTAGATTTGATAAAAAATGATAATAAAAATTTTAATTTTTCAAGTATTAAACCATCTGAACTTGATTTGATGATATTACCTGCCCATTTAAAATAATTATTTTTAGGAGGGTCATCTACATTGTCTATTATTGTATCTTTTGAGTTAATGGAAATTTAAGAACAAAAATTAATAGAAATGTTAAAAATATATATAAAGGCCTTTGGATGGACTTTAACAGATATTAAATGAATTAGTCCTTCTATTTGTATGCACACAATTATAATAGATGAAAAATATGAATCTAAACCTGATCCTTAGAGGAGATTAAACCCAATAATGAAAGAACTTAATAAAAAAGAATTTTTTAAATGGTTAGATGCAGGAATTATATATCATATTTCAGACAGTGCTTAGGCAAGTCCAATTCACTGCGATCCAAAGAAATGAGGAGTGACCGTTGAAGAAAATAAGAAAAATTAATTAATTCCAATAAGACAAGTTACAGGATGGAGAATTTGCATTGATTATAGAAAATTAAATATGGCCACCAGAAAAGATCACTTTCCTTTACCCTTTCTAGACCAAATCTTGGATAGATTGGCTGGAAATAAATATTTTTGCTTTTTACATGGATATGCCGGGTATCCCCAAATTCCAATTGCTCTAGAGGATCAACAGAAAATAATGTTTACAAGATCATATGGAACATTTGCTTTTCGTAGAATGCCTTTTGGACTATGTAATGCACCTGTAATATTTGAAAGATGTATGATGTCAATTTTTAGCAATTTTATTGAACATGAAATGAAAGTGTTTATGGATGATTTATTTGTATTCGAAACTTCATTTGAATTACATTTAAATAGTTTATAAGAAGTTTTGGAATCATATGAAATAATCAACCTAGTATTAAATTGGGAAAAAAAGGTCAATTTATGGTTGCAGGAGGTATTGTACTTGGGCATAAAATTTCTAAAAATGACATGTAAGTAGATCATGCAAAAATTCAAGTTATTGAAAAAATACCACCTCCTACTAATGTTAGAGGGATAAGATGCTTTCTAGGACATGCTGGTATCTACAGGCGCTATAAAAAAAAACTTTTCAAAAATAACTAAGCCATTATGCCAACTTTTAGAAAAAGATACGAAATTTCATTTGAACGAGGAAGCATAAAAGCATCTAAATTATTGAATGAAAAATTAGTCACTGCACTTATAATAGTTCCACCTGATTGGGAAAAACCATTTGAAATAATGTACAATGTTAGTGATTATGTTATTGTGGTCGTTTTAGGGCACATACACAACAAAATTTTTAAAGTAATATATTTTGCTAATAAAACTCTAAATGATGCTCAAATTAACTACACTATTGCTGAAAGAGAGTTATTAGCTATTGTTTATGGTTTTGATAAATTTAGACCTTACTTAATTGAAACTAAATGTATAGTGTATACAAATCATTCTACTATTAAATACTTGATGCAAAAGATGGATGCTAAACCAAGATTAATTATAAGGTTACTTCTATTGTAAGAGTTTAATTTTACTATAGTTGATTGAAAGAGAAATGATAATCAAATAGTTGATGATTTAACTGGACTTGAAAGAGTTATATTAACTGATTTTGCAAATGAAATTTTAGAAAATTTCCCTGATGAATAATTATATAGTATTGATGGAATGAATATACCTTAGTATATTGATATAGTAAATTTTATTGTAAGTGATATATTTCTACCTGATATTAAAAATCAACAATTATAGAAATTCATTTATGATTCAAAATTCTATTTTTGGGATGACCCATATTTATTGTGTGGCTTATGAGGAAAATCAACAGATAATTGAAAGATGACATGATTCTGAATTTGGAGGACCTTTTGGAACAAATAGAATTGCATATAAGATTTTGCAAGTTGGATTTTATTGGCCTACTCTTTTTAAAGATGTTAACGAATATATGGAAACATTTGATTGATGCCAATGTGCAGGAAATATTTCTAGAAGAAATGAAATGCCTCTAAATTACACATTAGAAGTTGAAATTTTTGATGTGTGGGGTTTATATTTTATGGGACTATTTATGTCTTCATTTAGAAATATATATATATATATATATATTACTTGCTATTGATTATATGTCCAAATGGATTGAAGCTATTGTTGTACTTAGATATGAAGCTCGAAGTGTTTCTAAATTTTCTATTAAAAATTTTCTTACAAGATATGGAATGCCGAGAGTAATTATTACTCATGGAGGATCTCATTTTAGCACTAAGAGAATTAAAAAAATTAAATAATAAATATGATATTATGCATAAATTCTCTACTGTTTATCATCCTCAGACTAGTGGTCTAATAGAGATATCAAATCGTGAAATTAAATGAATATTAGAAAAAACTGTAAATCTTTATAAATTGGATTGGTTGCTAGATTAGATGTTGCATTATGGGCATACATAACTACTTATAAGACTCCTATAGGAATGTCCCCATACAGACTTATTTTTGGAAAAACATGTCACTTACCAGTAGAATTGGAGCATAAAGTATTTTGGGCTATTAAGGAATTTAAATTCAATCTAAAAGATGCAAGTGAGAAAAGATTATTGCAACTCAATGAACTTGAGGAGATCAGAAATGAAACATATGATAATGCAAACATCTATAAAGAGAAAATGAAAATATGGCTTGATGAAAATNAATGACATGGAAGTAGATCCTGCAAAAGTTCAAGTTATTGAAAAATTATCACGTCCTACTAATGTTAGAGGGGTAAGAAGCTTTCTAGGACATACTGTTTTCTACAGGCGCTACATAAAAAAAATTTTCAAAAATAACCAAGCCATTATGCCAAAATTTAGAATTGATTTTAATGAGGAACACATAAAACCATTTGAATTATTGAAACAAAAATTAATCACTTCACCTATAATAGTTGCACTTGACTAAGAAAAAACTATTTGAAATAATGTGTGATGCTAGTGATTACACTATTGGGGTTGTTTTAGGACAAAGACACAATAAGATTTTTAAAGAAATATATTATGCTAGTAAAACTCTAAATGATGTTCAAATCAATTACACTTCTACTAAAAGAGAGTTATTAGCTATTGTTTATTCCTTTGATAAATTTAGACCTTACTTAATTGGAACTAAATGCATAGTACAAACAGATCATTCTGCTATTAAATATTTGATGCAAAAGAAGGATAGTAAAACAAGATTAATTAGATGGATACTTCTTTTGCAAGAGTTTTGTTTTATCATAATTGATAGAAAGGGAAATGATAATCAAATAGCTGATATTTTATCTAGACTGGAAAGAGAAATATTAACTACTTTTTCAAATAAAAATTTAGAAAATTTCCCTGATGAACAATTATATAGTATTGTTGAAAGGAATGTACCGTGGTATGCCGATATAATAAATTATATTGTAAGTGATATTCTACCACCTTATATGAAAAATCAACAAATAAAGAAATTTTTATATGATTCAAAATTCTATTTTTAGGATGACCCATATTTATATAAACACCGTAAAGATCTAATTATTAAAAGGTGTGTCCGTTATGAAGAAACTCACCAGATAATTGAAATATGTCATGATTCTGAATTTGGAGGACATTTTGGAACAAATAGAACTGCAAATAAAATTTTACATGTTTAATTTTATTGGCCTGCTCTTTTTAGAGATGTTAATGGAAATATTAAAACATGTGATCGATGTCAGCAAGTAGAAAATATCTGTAGAAGAAATAAAATGCCTCTAAATTACACATTAGAAGTTAAAATTTTTGATGTGTGGGGATTAGATTTTATGAGACCATTTATGCTTTCATTTAGAAATTTATATATATTAGTTGTTGTTGATTATATGTCCAAATGCATTGAAGTTATTGTTGTACTTAAATGTGATGCTCATAGTGTTTCTAAGTTTTTAATTAAAAATATTTTTGCAAGATGTGGAATGCCGAGAGTAATTATTAGAGATGGATGATCTCATTTTATGAATAAGAGAATCAAAAAATTTATTAAGAAATATGATATTATGCATAGATTCTCTACTGCTTATCATCCCCAAACTAGCAGTCTAGTAGATATATCAAATCGTGAAATAAAGTAATTCTAGAAATTGTTATAAATCCCTATAAATTGGATTGCTCTGCAAGATTAGATACTGCATTATGGGCATGCAAAACTTCTTATACCACTCCTATATAAATGTCCCCATGTAGCCTAATTTTTGGAAAAACATGTCATTCACCTANGATGTGTGGGGATTAGATTTTATGAGACCATTTATGCCTTCATTTGGAAATTTATATATATTATTTGTTGTTAATTATATGTCCAAATGCATTGAAGTTATTGTTGTACTTAGATGTGATGCTCATAGTGTTTCTAAATTTTTAATTAAAAATATTTTTGCAAGATGTGGAATATCGAGAGTAATTATTACAGATGGATGATCACATTTTAGGAATAAGAGAATCAAAAAATTGATCAAGAAATATGATATTATGCATAGATTCTCTACTGCTTATTATCCTTAAACTAGCAGTCTAGTAGACATATCAAATCATGAAATAAAGTGAATTCTAGAAATAGTTATATATCCTTATAAATTGGATTGATCTACAAGATTAGATACTGCATTATAGGCATACAAAACTGCTAATACGACTCTTATATAAATTTCCCCATGTAGCCTAATTTTTGGAAAAAACATGTCATTCACCTGTAGAATTGGAGCATAAAGCATTTTGGGCTATTAAGGAATTTAATTTTAATTTAAAAGATGCTCGTGAGAAAAGATAATTGCAACTAAATGAACTTGAGGAGATTAAAAATGAAACATATGATAATGCAAAAATCTATAAATAGAAAATGAAAATATGATATGATCGAAAGATTATTAAAAAGAAGTTTGAACCTGGATAAGAAGTTTTCTTATATAATACAAAATTGATATTATTTCAAGAAAAAATGTATTCCAGATGCTTAGGACCACTTAAATTGATTAAGGTCTATCATTATGGAACAGTAGTTATTAAAGATTCTAACACTAAAAAGATGNTATGATAATGCAAAAATTTATAAATAGAAAATGAAAATATGATATGATCGAAAGATTATTAAAAAGAAGTTTGAACCTGGGTAAGAAATTTTATTATATAATACAAAATTGATATTATTTCCAGAAAAATTGAAATCCAGATGGTTAGGACCACTTAAATTGATTAAGGTCCATCATTATGGAACAGTTGTTATTAAAGATTAAATTGATTAAGGTCTATCATTATGGAACAGTTGTTATTAAAGATTAAATTGATTAAGGTCTAAAAAGATGTTTAAGGTTAATGGGCATCAATTGAAACATTATTATGAATGACACATTTCACAATTTAAAGAAGTTTTGATGTTAAGTCAACCCAACTAAACAAATGGTACGTTGGGCTGACGATGTTAAACCAATTGCTTCGTGGGAGGAAACCCATATATAAATATATATATCTATGTATTACTATTTTGTTTGATAAGTGTTTTATGTATTAGGAGATAATAATCCTATACAGTTTTATATATCATAAATTTACACAAATATTAGTATTGGATGAAAATTTGGAATTGAATTGAACAAAAAAATGAGAAGAAGTTATTTTGGCCTCTGGCGCCGACGACACCCGCTAGACAGACCATGGCGCCAACAACGCCATCTGGAGTGCTGACGATGTCCCATGTTGTTTCTTGTAGTTTTGATGTTTTTGGTAGATTTTGGTGGGATTTCTCTCCTTAATAACCGTCGGGACGTGTTTTTAAAGTCCTAAAAATTGCCTTGGACGACCAGAAACTTCCTATTTTTGAATTCCATGGCTTCTAATTCCAGAAATACTTCCAAGTATGAAATTTTCAATAGAAGAAAGTTTATCAATTTTGACGCTCAGAGATTATACGACAAAGTCGTTACGAAGAAGAGGCTTATTAAGGAGAGAGGCTTTGTCAATCATGGATTGATTAATCCAAGTTCTCTGATTGATAAAATCATTGTACAAAGACAATGGGAAGTTCTTTGCTACACTACCGCTGCAGTTGTTGTACTAGTGGTGAAGGAATTCTATGCCAACTTGCATGGAATTACCCATGGAGTTGTCTTCATATAAGGTAAGGTTGTACCATTTACTCCGGCGTGAATTAATGAGTTGTATATGATAGAAAATGTTTCAATTTGTCATTATCCAAATTTTACCCCAAGGAGAGATTTAATTCATGATGCCTATAATTTTTTGATCGATGAAAGTGATATTTGGGAAATGTGAGATGAGAGTCATGTTAGTTTCTTTTCTTCATTGTTTAATCCAATATTAAAATAGTGGCATTTCTTCATTTCTGCAAAATTACTCCCTACCATGTATATTTGTAGAGTCACCAAAGAAAGTACTATTTTAAACTATTGCATTTAAATAGAAAAGCCCATTGATATAGGATCTATCATTCTTAAATCTATTATGGGTATTATTCTGAATGATCAAATATATGGACTTGGGGTTCCTTCCTCAATTTTCCTGCTTTTTAGTCAATCTCAGTTCCATATGAAAGTTCGTAAAAAGTTTTATTACCTTGGTAGCCCAGGATTCTTATTGATGATTATTATATTGGAAATAAAAATGAAGTATTAGATGTTATCTTAGATCATTCATCACATGCTTCAACTCCATTAATGTCACAAACAGTTGGAAGTTCACTCGCTTTAGAAAAGAAAATGAAGAAAATTGAATGAGAACTTCAGAGTATTTCAAATGTAATAAAAAATCTTAAATACCTTTTCGATCACCTAGATTGGAGGATGAAAGAGAATTTTGATCATACCGGAATAATTGAAGCAGGATTGGTTTGGATGTTTAAGGAAAAAGGATAGACTGAAAAAAATTCAACTGCTCAATTCTCATACTGACCCTTATATAATTTATACTCTCATTATTAGTCGATGGGAGATATTAGAGGAGTAGAAAGCACTGAAGAAGAGGTTGAATAATTAAAGAAGTTGGACTCTCTGCTAGTTTAAAATACTTATGTATTTAATGTGATTGTGTGGATTTTATTTAGTTTTCTTTGCCTTAGAACTCTGAACTTTGATTGTGTGTATAGTTTTGTGTCAGCGTTTAGTGTTGTGGCTTAATTTTGATGTTGATTTATAATTTAGTTTGCTTTATATGTGTGAAAGTGTGATTAGAAAAATGTATTTGCAAAAAGTGTATTTTCATATATAAAAGTTAGTTTAGTGTTGTTTGTGAATTTTTTTTNTTTATTATATAATACAAGATTGAGATTATTTTCAGGAAAACTGAAATCTAGATGGTTAGGACCATTTAAAGTAATTAAAGTCTATCATTATAGAACTGTTGTTATCAAAGATCCTAACACTGGAAAGCTATTTAAAGTTAATGGAAATCGATTGAAACATTTTTATAAAGGGCACATACCACAATTTAAAGAAGTTTTAATGTTAAGTCAACCCAACTAAGCAAATGGTACGTCGGGCTGACGACGTTAAACCAATTGCTTTGTGGGAGGAAACCCATATATAAATATATATATCTATATATTATTATTTTGTTTGATAAGTGTTTTATATATTAGGAGATAATAATCCTACACAATTTTATATATCATAAATTGAGACAAATATTGGTATTGGAGGAAAATTTGGAATTGAATTGAACAAAAAAATGAGAAGAAGTGATTTTGGCCTCTAGCGCCGACGACACCCGCTAAGCAGACCATGGCGCCAACGACGCCATCTGGAGTGCCGACGGCGTCCCGTGTAGTTTCATGTAGTTTTGATGTTTTTGGTAGATTTTGGTGGGATTTCACTCCTTAATAACCATCGGGACGTGTTTTTAAAGTCCTAAAAATTGCCTTGGACTACCAGAAACTTCCTATTTTTAAATTTCATGGCTTCTAATTCCAGAAATACTTTCAGGTATAGAATTTTCAATAGAAGAAAGTTTATCAATTTTGACACGCAGATCTTATACGACAAAGTCATTACGAAGAAGAAACTTATTCAGGAGAGAGGCTTTGTCAATCATGGATTGATTAATCCAAGTTCTCCGATTTATAATATCATTGTACAAAGACGATGGGAAGTTCTTTGCTACACTATCACTGCAGTTATTGTACCAGTGGTGAAGGAATTCTATGCCAACTTGCATGGAATTACCCATGGAGTTGTCTTCATATAAGGTAAGGTTGTACCATTTACTCCGGCGTAAATTAATGACTTGAATATGATAGAAAATGTTTCAATCTGTCATTATCCAAATTTTACCCAAGGAGAGATTTAATACATGATGCCTATAATTTTCTGATGGATGAAAGTGATATTTGGGAAATGTGAGATGAGGGAAATGTTAGTTTCTTTTCTTCATTGCTTAATCCAATATTAAAATAGTGGCATTGCTTTATTTCTGGAAAATTACTCCCTACCATGAAAATTAGTAGAGTCACCAAAGAAAGTGTTATTTTAAACTATTGCATTTAAATAGAAAAGCCCATTGATATAGGATCTATCATTCTTAAATCTATTATGGGTATTCTTATGAATGATCCAATATATGGACTTGGGTTTCCTTCCTCAATTTTCCTACTTTTCAGTCAATCTCAGTTCCATATGAAAGTTCGGAAAAAGCTTTATTACTTTGGGAGCCCAGGATTCTTATTGATGATTATTATATTGGGAATAGAAATGAAGTATTAGATGTTTTCTTAGATCATTCATCAAATGCTTCAACTTCATTAATGTCACAAGTAGTTGGAAGTTCACTCGCTTTAGAAAAGAAAATGAAGAAAATTGAAAAAGAACTTCAGAGTATTTCAAATCTAATAGAAAAGCTTAAATACCTTTTCGATCACCTAGATTGGAGGATGAAAGAGAATTTTGATCATACTGGAACAATTGAAGCAGGATTGGTTCGAATGTTTAAGGAAAAGAATGGATTGAAAAAAATTCAACTGCTCAGTTCTCATACTGACCCTGATATAATTTATACGTTCATTATTAGTCTATGGGAGATATTAGAGGAGTAGAAAGCACTGAACAAGAGGTTGAATAATTAAAGAGGTTGGACTCTCTGCTAGTTTAAAATACTTATGTATTTAATGTGATTGTGTGGATTTAAATTAGTTTGCTTAGCTTTAGAACTCTGAACTTTGATTGTGTGTATAGTTTTGTCTCAGCATTTAGTGTTGTGGCTTAATTTCGATGCTAATTTATAATTTAGTTTGCTTTATATGTGTGAAAGTGTGATTAGAAAAATGTATTTGTAAAAAGTGTATTTTCATATATAGAAGTTAGTTTAGTGTTGTTTGTGAAAATTATTGTTTGTGAATTTTTGTTCAATGAAATTTAGTGTTGAAAACGACTAAATAAAGTTTGGAGTAACTTGAAAGGAAATTGAAATATTAAAAATTCGAAAAATGAAATTTTATGCCTTGAGTGCTGACGGCGCTGGCATGGACGCCAACAACGCCCTCGACCCGAGAACACCTTGAAACCCATAAAATTTGTGATTTGCATTTTAAAACTCCATTTTTTACCTTTAGTCACCTTCAAACTCCGGTTTTGCACCTAGGGCATGATTTTGCTCGGATTTGAGGCAATTTTAAGGCACAGGAAGTTTAGATTTCATCTTCTCTAGGTAAGAGCTACTCTTGAAATTTTTTTTATTTTCAAGAAGGATTTATCTCACATTGTTGAGATCCAAAAATTTTGAAATTTTTTTAATGATTTTGAGAAAATCCTTTGGTGAAGAACTCTTACTTAGTAGATTTAAGTTTTATGCATTTTACATTGTGATTTTTAGTATTTTGGGAATTTATTCAGATTTTTATCAAATTTTCTTTGATTTCTTAAGGCACCAGGAACGAGCAAAGGAAAAAGAAAAGTAGATTATGGTGAACAAAAAATTATCAGCTTCAGGGTAGGTGCTCGATTCAATAGTTTACTTGATAATAAAAAGTGATTCTGGATCATGGATTTAAAAGTCCAGGAGGAGAAGTCGAGCGATTAATCAATGCTCAGCAATGAGAAATTTTTTGTTATTTTACTGTCGATGCGATTATTGGTGTAGTGATGGAATTCTATGCAAACTTTACGGAGGCTTCTGACGACTTTGTTTTTGTTTGTGGGAAAATAGTGGAGTTTACTCAAAGAAAAATGAATGAGTTTTATTAGTTAGAAGATCTGTATAGTTGCTAGTATAAATCATTTTCTGTCAAGAATGAGACCTTGGATGATGTTATTTCTTTACTTACTGAATGAAGAGGAACCTGGAAAGTGAACAATAGTGTTAAAGTAAACTTTCCTCTTTCTATGAAAACTATAGTATCTAAGGTCTGTCACTACTTTATTTTTGGAAGAATGATACCGACAAATAATCATAGTGATGCTACCAAGGATAGAGTCAGCCATCTTGAATTTCTTTATTCAGCAGATGCAAAGGGTAAATGTAGGCTCTAATATTTTTAGAAACACTCGATCCATTGCTTTAGGAGAGACCACTGGTGGTTTGGCACACCCTACACTTTTCTTCACAGTTTGTGAACAGGCAGGAGTTGACTTTAGAAAGACTGGGGAGAGGATCGAGCCTCTAAAACCTATTGGGCCTGCTAACATAAAGACATATGAATCTCATGTTGAATGGAGATCTGGAAGTAGGACCAGGGTATTCTTTCTACTTTAAGGACGCTTACTTTTGGTGAGAACTGATGGAGCAGATGATAATCCAGTAAAGAGATATCTTAAGAATGGATCATAGAATGGAAAACATGGAGCCCAAAAAGCTCACACTTATGATTTGATAAGGCAAAAGTTTGAATATGTCACTGCTTATGATGATGTGATGGTGAGATACATGAAGGGTGATCATTCAGTTCAGTTTCCAACTCACCCTATTTTTACCCTGTATCAGCGGCAGAATTTGTATATAGAAGAAGAAGATAATGATGATTGGTGATCTTTATTTCCTTTTATATTTGATTGTACTTTGTTATGTTGATATTTATCTTTGTTATATTGTTCAGACTGTTTATTGTTTGATTATGTGACTCTGTTTTAATTTAGATGTTAAGTTGTGAACTGTAGAATTGTAAGACTGTTTGTTATTTGAAAGTCAGTTTAGTTCTGTTGTTAGTTATTAGTATTTTGTTAAATGTAATGTAAATAACTCTTTTTTCAGCAGATTTTATATGTATAATGTGTTATTCAATGTTTTAAGTCTTGTAGTTTTTCATATTTGCACCTGGAATATTTCAAAATTAAGTTTCAAAATCAAAACCTTCAACATGTAAGTCTTTTCTTTATGTATTTAATGATTTCTTTCACCCTTTATTCTTTAGTTCTTCATGCTAAATCTTTTAAAATTTAAGTTTGGGGGGGAAAGAAAAACTCTTTTTTAAAAAAAGAAACTTAATTTTATTTGTCCTCATATAACAATATTTTCAAAATTTTTAAATTTAACATGACCTTCGGTATTAGGGGATAACTTTATAAAACTATATTTATGTTTCTAAAAATATAGTAAACTTAAGTAAATTTTTTCAATAATAAAGGTTAATTTTAGAGAGTATGAATTTTGGTATAAGAGAATAAGACCATGTTTTTCTATTTTAAGTAAGAAAATTTGTATTTTTGAAGTATAAAAATCTTAAAGATTCATGTAAAAAGAAAAAGAATTAAAGTTTATGAAATCTTTAAGTTAATATAAATTTGTTAAGTGAAGAAATGTAATAAGTTTTTAAAGAATTAAACTTTATGAAATCTTTAAGTTAATATAAATTTGTTAAGTGAAGAAATGTAAAAGTTTTAGAATTAAACTTTATGAAATCTTTAAGCTAATATAAATTTGTTAAGTGAAGAAATGTGAAAAAATTTTGACTTTAAGAAAAGGATAATGAAATTCAAAATCATTAAAGGCTATTCAGATATAGTAACCCTCACATAAAAAAAAGAGGAAAAAGAAAAAGAAAAGAAAAGAAAAAGGATTGAAAATGATCTTGAAAAGAAGGATTGAAAATGATCCTGAAAAGAAAGGAAAAGAAAAGAAAATGATAATGTGGGGAGATGCTTGAGGCGATGCCTAATTAAAAATTTTCTTTACTTGAATCAACTTAAAGAATAAGGCTGGACTACATTTTCTAAAATTATATTTGAGCATTAACTTCTTTAATAGTAAAGTTTCATGATGTTTTTTTTTTCATATGAATACTCTAAGTGGCCTTAATATGTCAATTTCCATTTTTTTCTTGAAAAGAATAGAGAATCAGAAATCTTAGACTTGATTGCTGAATATTCTTATACATTTATTATTAACTAGAGTTGTTTTAAATTTTTCTTATGTTATACCATTATGTTTAGTGGACTAAAATATAGAAATCTAGAAGTTAAATTCTTTACCATAAGTCATATTTTTAATAGTATAAGGAGTTACCTTGAGGACAAGTAACATGTAAGTTTGGGGGATTTTGATACACTAAAAATATATGCATTTTTAGACCCATATTTTATACCATTAAGTTTGGGGGATTTTGATATACCAAAAATATATGCATTTTTAGACCCATATTTTATACTCATTTCTGGTGATATTGCACTTCAATGGAAGGGATTTTTCATGTTTTCTTGTAGGTTATTGAATTTTAGGACTTGGAATAAAAAGGAAGCAAAAAGGATGAAATTTAGTGTCAAAATGAAGAAGTCAAAAATTTGTTCAGCACCGACGGAGCTAGATTGGGCGCCAATAGCATCATTTGATAGAGAGTAGCGAATTAAACTATAGATCGCACCATTCTGTTTCTAGAACATTTGACAAATTTGGATGTCTTTTGAAGAGTTATTGGATGCACCTATTGGACAGCCGACTCTAGGCTCTATTTGGGGCCAAAATTGATCATAAAATTCACTCCTTTTTTACCAATCCTCGCCTTAATCTCTTACACACCATACACTTTTTAATCTTCATTCCACCACCATTTTGGAGTCTATTAGTGATTTTTATTTAGGAATTTAGAGCTTTTGTGTTGAGATTAGGTGTGAATTCTTCTCTTAGAGTGTTGGAGAATGAGAAAAGTAAGATATTTATTCTTCCTACATTTCTTAAGAAAGGCTACAAGGGATTTGCTTTGAAAAAGAGTTTTAGATAAGAGTTGTTTTGTTGACCTCATTTTTGGTTGAGGTCTAGTGTTCCTCTTTAGTAGCCTAAGGTCTAGCTATAGGACTTCTTGTTGACTGTTCGCAGAAAACTAGAAACGGAACCCTCACCATTCAAAATTCTAAACTCCTCTTTACTCAATTTGAAGCTCTATATATTGGTCCTAAACTCTAGCACTTAGTAGGTGGGGTCATTATGAGGGAGCTTAAGGAGACTTCCCATAGGACTGTTGGACCTTATGGTTAGCCCTGGGTGTTGGTCTAGAGCTAAGGCACTCACTGCAATCATCTCACTCACAATCACTCACAAATGTAATCCTAACATTTTCTTGACTTTAATCCCTTAATATTTTGGGATACTCATGTAGATGGTCTCCTAAACTCATTGGCCCTAGGATAGGGTTTAGCTAAGGTCAGTACATAAATGACCCAAAATGGGGTTTCTGTTGGTCTATGGCTTATTTATGATGGTTAGCCCACAAAGTACCTAAATATCCTTGGGATCTTAAATTTGGCCAAATTTATCAAATTTATCCAAAATACCAAAATTTGTTTGAAAGTCATTTCAAACCTTTTGAAAATACTCAAACTATCCAAAATCACCAAAAATTGCCAAATTAACAAAATACCCCTCTGACCAAAAGAAAATATGTTGAGATTTTCATACCTATTTTACACTATTTTTGATGATATTGCACTTTAAAGAAAGGTATTTTTTATGTTTTGTTGCAGGAATGATGAATTAGGGTCATTGGAGCAAAAAGATGCAAAAAGGAGCAATTTTGGAGCAAAAAGGACCAAAATATGAAGATTTGAACTAGGGCGCCGACGGCAAGCCCAACGGAGCTGATGGCGGACTTTTCCCAAGACTCCAGATTTAATTCACTTAGAAGGCCCACTGTCGGCGCCCTTGAAGCCGCCGATGGTGAGCTCGGCGGTTATGCCCAACAATGCATTGGATGAAGATGAATTTTGGAGGGGTGCATAGGCAACTCTTGAGAAAACTCATTCACAACTTTAAAAGAAGATTTTGGCCGAAAATAGAGAGGGTAGTGGATGTTAAGAAGTACTGAAGGTTTGAGAGGTTCCATTGGTGTATAGAGAATTTACTAGATTGTCTAAATTGTGAGGAATTCTTTGAGAGTTTGTAAGAGTGGACGGAAAGTGAGAGATTTCTTCCTCCTTGCCGCTTTAAAGAAGAATTCTGTGTGTTGTAAAGAAAGGAAGAGAATTAAAGGAACTTTGAGGAGTTTGCTTGGGGAGAAATTATAGATAAGTTTATTTACTTGTAGTTTATATGACTTTGCTTTTATAAATGAATTTCGAGTTTTGTTGTGTTTTTCCCATGAGATTTGAGTAGTTTTCTCTGTCTTTCTCCTTGTCTTGAGATTTGTGGAATGGTGGTTTGAATTGGCGGAGCCATGAAATTGTTAATAAATTGTGATGATCTTTTCACTTTGATCTTAATTTACTTTCAATCTGGCCAACTGATATGTTAAAATAGGTTGAGTTTTACAACTAAACNTTTCATCCTGCCAATTTTATTAGTTTGGGCTTACATTCGTGTGAAATGATCACACAAATAGCCTGGAAGATGCGAGGGTTTAGGTCGTGAGAAATGACAGCCTCGGAATCCTAAGACGAGTTAGGGTTTATATTGTGTAGCAGGGCTATGCAAAGGCCTAAAGATATGGTGAGGATTTACATTGCATAAGCAAGCAACCTCGAAGTCTTATGGCTTTGTTGTTTAAGTATAAGGAAGGAAGATTGGTTTAGCTGGAGAAGACATGTGTTGCTGTTTGAAGATGGCCGTGCTGCCCACCATGCTGGCTCCAAGCTCTTTGCCACGACAAGTTTGAGTTATCTAGTGTGTCAAGTTATAATGTCAAATCAGGTGGTCCTATGGTTGAAGTTCTTTAAATTTTATAGAGGGCATATTAAAGCTGATTGGAGCGACACCGGTTAGGATCCTACTGTTCCCTCGTTCGATTTTCTATTGGATTCACTTAGTCAAAATGAACTTATTAAACTCAACTTAATGAGTTCCATATTTTCATTTAAACCGTGGGAAGCCTCGTTAGCAACCATAGGCTACCTCCTCTGAGGGATTCCCGATCATCCAATAAAGACGTCTTAATTTAGTTGAAAATTTTGAATGTTGTAGCGGGTATTACCTTCTCCAAGGGATTCCCGATCATCCAATAGAGACATCTTAATTTAGTTGTAGCTGTTATTTTTTGTGGGTTTGTATTAAAATTTTGAGTTGTTTTATATTTTGAATGTTGTGGCGGTGAATTTTATCTTGATTGATTTTAATTTTTGTTTTGCTTGAGTTGTTTTATATTTTGAATGTTGTGGCGGTGAATTTTATCTTGGTTGATTTTAGTTTTGGTTTCGTTTTATATTTTGAATGTTGTGGCGGTGAATTTTATCTTGGTTGATTTTAGTTTTGGTTCTGGTTATGGTTGTTTTATATTTTGAATGTTGTGGCGGTGAATTTTATCTTGGTTGATTTTAGTTTTGATTTTGGCTATGTTTATGGTTATGTGACTATCCTGATAGTTTCAATTTTCATGCAGAGTGACATCGTTGTTTAACATGCAAATTTACAGGTATAAAAGTAGAGTATGAAATTACAAGAAAGACAACGCTGAAAACTGTAAAAGTGTACCTGACGAGTCTTCTCGTTCCACCACCTGAAACTTAAAATGCATGTTAAGTTAGTTTATGAAGAGCAGGAAAGGTAAAATTTTGGTAATTTTCCTAACCCTATGTCGTATCTTGCGGTGAGATGAAGAGCAGAAAAGGTAAAATTTTGGTAATTTTCCTAACCCTATGTCATATCTTGGTGAGTCAAAAATGCATGTTAAGGCAGTTTATGAAGAGGAGGAAAGGTAAAATTTTGGTAATTTTCCTAAACCTATGTCATATCTTGGTGAGTCCTTAAAATAATTAAGGATGATTTCATTGAGCGAAGAATATTAAGTTTAATAGGCCTCTAAGGTATCCAACGAGTTAGGAGGGGGAAGCAAGTCAATGCTCTCACCAACTAGTGAAAAGCCTCGAGTCCATTTAAACTTATTATGTTGCTTAATGATTCATCTTGAAAATACCCTTATTATTCTTGAGTCCATTTAAACACATTATGTTGCTTAATGGTTCATCCTGTGAATACCCTTATTACTCAGCGAACATTAGCGTCTTAATTATCCCTAAGAATAGGGTAATTATCATTTATCATTTAATTTGAAAATTATGTGGGTGAAGACCCTCGAAGAAGCAAGTTAAAAGAATAGGGTAATTATCACTTGTGATTCAATTTAAGAATTATGTGGGTGAAGACCCTTAAAAAGAATAGGGTAATTATCACTTATCATTTAATTTGAAAATTATGTGGGTGAAGACTCTTAAAGAGAATTTGTCATTTAATTTAAGAATTATGTGGGTGAAGACCCTTAAAGGGGCAAGTTAGTGTAATTGATTATCACTTATCATTTAATTTGAAAATTATGTGGGTGAAGACCCTTAAAGAGGCAAGTTAGGGTAATTTGAACACTTAGCCAAATTTTAATCCTAATTTCCTTAAAGGGGCAAGTTATTGTAATTTGAACACTTAGCCAAATTTTAATCCTAATTGGACTTGCGAAGGGGAAGTTAGTGTAATTTGAACACTTAGCCAAATTTTTAATCCTAATTGGGCTTAGTGACCCTTAAAGAGGCAAGTCAGTGTAATTTGAACACTTAGCCAAATTTTTAAACCTAATTGGGCTTAGTGGTGTTTTAAGGATGTTGATTATTTATATTTATTTCTCTAATCTTTGTTTAATCAATTTTTGATTTAGCCTAAGTCACCACTAAGCACTTAAGACCTAGGCGAGTGTCTTAATTAGTTTTGAAAAAGGTTAAGCCTTAGGTGGTCTTGATTCATGATTTGGATTCTATTTTAAAATCAAGATAGGGGTATTAAATTGATTAATTATTGGCTTCAAAAGTCATACCCTTAAATCCAGGATCATTTAATTTTAATAAACTTCAAAATTTTAAAAATTAAAAAATTTATTAATCTTAATTGAGAAAGTGAGATTGGTTTCTACCAATTAATCCCTTTGTGTTTCAAACATAAAATAAATTGATTAAGATTAGAAGTTACCCAATTTCCTTCCTTGAATTAAGCCTAAATATTAATTAAGGCAAAATTTCCAAAATTAGACATTTGCCGATAAGGCTCTGACACCTCATAATTTTAAATTCAATTCAAATGACTTTGAAATTTTTATCCTACCTCATTCATGGGTCAATTGAAACATCAGAGGAGAAAATGTGATTTTTAAAATTTTAATTTAATTTAAATATTTATTTTAATGCAAAAATAGGATTTTTCAAAGAAAATTCCTAACTTGACCAAGCTAAATTATACTCCCTTGAAATTTTTACTGAAGGTAGACCTAGACCAGAGGAGCCTTTAAATCAAATTTCAAAATTTTTTGAATTCTTTGTGATTTATTAGAATTATTTTAAGTTCTGGGTTATTTAATAAAAATAAAATATTTTAAGTGTGAAAATTAAGTTTTGTATTTTTGGAAAATCTCTCTAAGGTTAAAGAACTAAGAGGAGAAAATCTTATTTTTTTTTATTTTTCCTTGGTTTATTGGAATTAATTTAATGAAAACTCATTTAGCCTTTTAAAAAATATTTTTTAAGCTTTGAAATTCAATATCTTTATTTAGAAAATCAGCAAAAAAAATATTCGAATTGTTCCTAAGTGATTAGGAAATAATTTAGAACCTTTCCATGAGTTTTATTATTTTTATGATTTTAATGAATTTTTAATTATTTAAATATTTAGAATAGGCTAAAAATCAAAATTTTTATCTTAAATTTCNTTTATTTAGAAAATCAGGAAAAATATTCTAATTGTTCCTAAGTGACTAGGAAACAATTTAGAACATTTCCATTAGTTTTATTATTTTTATGATTTTTAAGAATTTTTAATTATTTAAATATTTAAAATAGGCCAAAAATCAAGTTTTTACTTTATATATAATTTTATTTTTAGAAAATATCTCTGATCACAGAGAACTCAAAAAACTAAGTTTCATAAATTTTTTCGTTATATTTTGATTTTTTTTAAATCATTTAAGTGCCAAAAGGGGTATTTATTTTTCAAAATCAATTTAAGTTATGAAATGAACTCAAGATATTTTGAAACTTTTATGATGAGTTCCGGATCATAGATCACAGTGGAGATCAAAAATCAAGTCATTTAAATGTTTATATTTTTCAAAATCAATTATCTTAGTGATTTAATATTTGAAAATTTTAAGGATGTTTTAAATGACTTGACCCATAAAATTATTTCCAAAGGTTTCTCTGGTTATGGTAGACCTTCCAAAATTTTCTTAGATTTTTATAATCAAAATGCTGATTTTCATGATTATTTCAAGGAAATAATGTGAAATATATTGAAAAATATGGATCTGCATATAGAGACCTCCTCTGACTTTGGAAAAATTAGAGAATGTTTCCCCTTACAAAGACTATNTTAAGAATTTGATAAGAACTAAGGATTAATAAACATAAAGATTGCAAAAATGGTGATAACATGAATTGAATAATATGTATGAACAGAGATGTAAGTTTAACCATAGATGAGTGTTTAGAAAAATTGAAAATCAATCTTTATCTATTATAAATCAATATCCCTTAAGAATTATCTTGCCTGTACAAGGAGTCCCGAAATGAAAAGGGAAACAATGATAAACAACATGAACGACTCCCCGGATACATAAACCACAAAATATAAACAAAATAAGAAGAAAAATTTGAGAGGAGAGGAGACATACCGATTAGGAACAACGACTTCGATCAAGACTCCACAACTGAGCGATGGTGGAAGATGAGCAGCGGCCTAGTAGGGGGAGGAGCCAGGGGAGGGTTCAAAACAAGGAGCAGCGGCTAAAAGGCTTTTCAGGACAAGGAAGGGAGCAGCGGCATTTGGGCTTCTCGTAACAAGGAAGGGAGTGGAGGTTTCCCGAATGAAGTTAGGGCAGCTTTTGAGTGAAGCGGGGTGAAGGATCAGGGCAAAAGAGTTATTATCGTTCGAGAATGCTGGGTCGCGCGGTCAATTCTGTGGCCCACGTTCATTCTATTAAGTGGTGTCGGCGCTATTTTTGGTTGGAGTTGCCCGTAAGAAGTTGTCGGTCACCGGAATCAAATCCCATCACCCAATTCGGAAGGATGTTTTAATTTACATATAAATTTAGTTTACAAAAATATGAAATCAAACTAACCCCATATTTTTCATAGTTTAAATGAAAGAGCACTGTACCTCAAATCCTATATCTATCCCGAAGGATAAACACCATACTTGAGGATGAGGCTCGATCAAATAAACTAAGAAATATATGACATCCGTTTGGTCCACGAAACCTTTATATTTGCCAACAAGTTCCCCTATTTAATATAAAGAATTAAATAGGGTTTATATTAAGCTGGGTTCAGACATGCTTCCTATAAGGGCAAGTCCCTATAGTTAATTACATCTTAAATGACCAAAGTCACCTAAGAAGACTCTCAATAAAAATCAAGAAATATTATCTTCAAGGAGTTTCAAAAGGTAGGACTTTTCAATGAGATCGGACAAAGAGGTGTGAAAGTGGATTGGTTCAAATTTGGAACATTTATTACAGAATCCAAAGGAAGAAGAACTAGGGGATGTCATGGATCCAGAGGAGAACCTCGGTGACTTCCTAAGCTATCCTAATGTTTGGCTTCAATTTTGAGGAGAAATATTTAGGTGTTTCATCCTGCCAATTTTTATTTGTTAGGGCTTACATTCATGTGAAATGGTCACACAAATAGCCTGGAAGATATGAGGATTTACGTCGTGACAAACGACAACCACGGAATCCTAAGACAAGTTAGGGCTTATATTATATAGCAGGGCTATACAAAGACCTAAAGATAAGGTGAGGATTTATGTTGCATAAGCAAGAAACCTCGAAGTCCTATGGCTTTGTTGTTTATATTTAAGGAAGGAAGATTGGTTTAGCTGGGGAAGATAGGTTTTGCTCTTGAAGATGCTCGTGTTGCCCACCATGCTAGCTCCAAGCTCCTTGTTGCGATGAGTTTGAGTTTTCTAGTATGTTAAGTTATGATGTCAAATCAGATGGCCCTATGGTTGAAGTTCTTTAAATTTTATGGAGGGCATGTTAAAGTTGATTAGAGCGACACCGCTTAGGATCCTACGGTTCCCTCGTTCCGACATCACTATTTTTTATTGGATTCACTTAGTCTAGATGAATTTATTAAACTCAACTTAATGAGTTCCATAATTTCACTTAGACCGTGGGAAGCCTCATTAGCAACCGTAGGTTACCTCCTCCGAGGAATTCCCGATTCGATAGAGATGTCTTAATTTAGTTGGAGTTGTAGTTTTGGGTGATGTTTGTGATTAAATTTTGAGTTGTTTTTTATTTTGAATGTTGTGGAGGTGAATTTTATCTTGGATGATTTTAATTTTAGTTTTGGTTTTTGTTTTGTGGCTATCCTGATAATTTTCAGTTTTCATGCAGGGTGGCATTNTCCTAATGTTTGGCTTCAGTTTTGAGGAGAAATATTTAAGTGTTTCATCCTGCCAATTTTATTAGTTAGGACATACATTCGTGTGAAATGATCACACAGATAGCCTGAAAGATGTGAGGATTTAGGTCGTGACAAACCACAACCTCAGAATCCTAAGCAAATAGCCTGGAAGATGTGAGGATTTAGGTCATGACGGACGACAACCTCAGAATCCTAAGATCAAATAGCTTGGAAGATGTGAGGATTTAGGTCGTGACGAACGACAACCTCAGAATCCTAAGATCAAATAGCCTGGAAGATGTGAGGATTTAGGTCATGATAAACGACAACCTCGGAATCCTAAGATGTATAGCCTGGAAGATGTGAGGATTTAGGTCGTGACAAACGACAACCTCGGAATCCTAAGACGGTATAGCCTGGAAGATGTGAGGATTTAGGTCGTGACAAACGACAACCTCAAAATCCTAAGATGATTTAAGAGTATATTGTATAGCAGGGCTATGCAAAGGCCTAAAGATAAGGTGAGGATTTACGTTGCATGAGAATAGCAGGGCTATGCAAAGGCCTAAAGATAAGGTGAGGATTTACGTTGCATAAGCAAGAAAAAAGGGCTATGCAAAGGCCTAAAGATAAGGTGAGGATTTACGTTGCATAAGAAAGCAACCTCGAGGTTAGGTCGTTACAAACGACAACCTCGGAATCCTAAGACGAGTTAGGGCTTATATTGTATAACACTAGGTCGTGACAAACGACAACTTCAGAATCCTAAGACGAGTTAGGGCTTATATTATATAGCAGGATACAAAGGCCTAAAGATAAGGTGAGGATTTACGTTGCATAAGCAAGCAACCTCAAAGTCCCAAATAGCCTGAAAGATGTGAGGATTTAGGTCGTGACAAATGATAACCTCGGAATCCTAAGATGAGTTAGGGCTTATATTGTATAGCAGGGCTACACAAAAGCCTAAAGATAAGGTGAGGATTTACGTTGCATAAGCAAGCAACCTCGAAGTCCTATGTATTTAGCCTAAAGATAAGGTGAGGATTTACGTTGCATAAGCAAGCAACCTCGAAGTCTTATGGCTTTAATAAGGTGAGGATTTACGTTGCATAAGCAAGCAACCTCGAAGTCCTATGGCTTTTTTGTTTATGTTTAAGGAATGAAGATTGGTTTAGCTGGTGAAGATAGGTTTTACTGTTGAAGATGACCGTGCTGCCCACCATGCTAGCTCCAAGCACCTTGACGCGACAAGTTTGAGTTATCTAGTGTGTCAAGTTACAATGTCAAGTCAGTTGGACCTATGGTTAAAGTTCTTTAAATTTTATAGAGGGCATATTAAAATTGATTAGAGCGACACCGGTTAGGATCCTACGTTCCCTTGTTCCGGCATCACTATTTTTCTATTGGATTCACTTAGTCCAAATGAACTTACTAAACCCCACTTAATGAGTTCCATAATTTCATTTAAATCGTAAGAAGCCTCTACCTCCTCCGAGGGATTCCCGATCATCCGATAGAGACATCTTAATTTAGTTGAAGTTGTGGGATTCACTCAGTCCAAATGAACTTACTAAACCCAACTTAATCAGCTCCATAATTTCATTTAAACCGTGGGAAGCCTCGTTAGCAACCGTAGGTTTCCCTGAGTTCCATAATTTAATTTAAACCGTGGGAAGCCTTGTTAGCAACTGTAGGTTACCTCCTCTAAGGGATTCTATCCGATAGAGACATCTTAATTTAGTTGAAGTTGTGTACTAAACTCAACTTAATGAGTTCCATAATTTCATTTAAACCTTGGGAAGCCTCGTTAGCAACTTATGAAACCCAACTTAATGAGTTCCATAATTTCATTTAAACTGTGGGAAGCCTCGTTAGCAACCAAGGTTACCTCCTCCGAGGGATTCCCGATCATCTGATAGAGACATCTTAATTTAGTTGCAATTTACCCCAACTTAATGAGTTCCATAATTTCATTTAAACCGTGGGAAGCCTCGTTAGCAACCGTAAACTTACTAAACCCAACTTAATGAGTTCCATAATTTCATTTAAATCGTGAGAAGCCTCTACCTCCTCCGAGGGATTCCCGATCATCCGATAGAGACATCTTAATTTAGTTGAAGTTGTGGGATTCACTCAGTCCAAATGAACTTACTAAACCCAACTTAATCAGCTCCATAATTTCATTTAAACCGTGGGAAGCCTCGTTAGCAACCGTAGGTTTCCCTGAGTTCCATAATTTAATTTAAACCGTGGGAAGCCTTGTTAGCAACTGTAGGTTACCTCCTCTAAGGGATTCTCATCGATAGAGACATCTTAATTTAGTTGAAGTTGTAGTTTTATGTGATGTTTGTGATTAAATTTTGATTTCATTTAAACCATTGGAAGCCTCGTTAGCAACCGTAGGTTACCTCCTCCGAGGGATTCCCGATCATCAGAGACGTCTTAATTTAGTTGCAATTGTAGTTTTGTGTGATGTTTGTGATTAAATTTTGAGCTGTTTTATATTTAAATTTAGTTGAAGTTGTGGTTTTGTGTGATGTTTGTGATTAAATTTTAAGTTGTTTTATATTTCGAATTTAGTTGAAGTTGTAGTTTTGTGTGATGTTTGTGATTAAATTTTGAGTTATTTTATATTTTTAATGTTGTGGCGGTGAATTTTATCTTGGTTGTTTTTTTAATTTTGGTTTTGGTTATGGTTATGGTTATGTGCCTATCCTTATAGTTTTAATTTTCATGCAGGGTGTCATCGTTGTTTAGCATGCAAAATTGTGTATAAAAGTACAGTATGAAAGTACAAGAAAGACAATGCTAAAAACTGTAAAAGTGTACCTGACAAGTCTTCTAGTTCCACCACCTGCAACTTAAAATGCATGTTGAGGCAGTTTATGAAGAGCAGGAAAGGTAAAATTTTGGTAATTTTCCTAACCCTATGTCATATCTTGGTGAGTCCTTAAAAGTTTTGGATGATTTCATTAAGGGAAAGGGTAAAATTTTGGTAATTTTCCTAACCCTATGTCATATCTTTGCGGGTCCTTAGAAGTTTAATTAAGGAAGATTCCATTGAGCAGAGAATAATGAAGTTTTAATAGCCTCTGGGTATCCAACAAGTTAAGAGGGGGAAGCAGGTCCATGCCTCTCTCTCATCAACTAGTGAAAAGCCTCGAGTCTGTTTAAACTCATTATGTTGCTTAATGGTTCATCCTGTGAATACCTTTATTACTCAATGAACATCGATGTCTCAATTATCTCTAAGAATATGGTAATTATCATTTATCATTTAATTTGAAAATTATGTCGGTGAAGACCCTTGAAGAAGCAAGTTAACGTAATTTGAATCAGTTAGCAAAATTTTAATCCTAATTGGGCTTAGTGGTGTTTCAAGGATATTTGATTCAATTATGTTTATTTCTCTAATCCTCATTTAGTCAATTTTTGATTTAGCCTAAGTCACCACTAAGCCCTTTAAGACATAGGTGAGTGTCTTAATTAGTTTTGAAAAGGATTACTATTTATCTGGTCATGATTCATAATTTGGATTTTATTTGAAAATCAAGATAGGGGTAATAATTATTGGACTTCAAAAGTTATACCCCTAAGTCCAAGATCATTTAATTTTAATAAACTTCCAAATTTTAATAATTTGGATTTTATTTGAAAATCAAGATAGGGGTATTAAATTGATTAATTATTAACTTCAAAAGTATACCCCTAAGTCCAGGATCATTTAATTTTAATAAACTTCCAAATTTTAATAATTTAGAAAATTACAACCCTAAGTCTAGGATCATTTAATTTTAATAAACTTCCAAATTTTAATAATTTAGAAATTTATAATCTTAATTAAGAAAGTGCAATTGGTTTCTACCAATTAACCCCTTTGAGTTTCAAACATCAAATGAATTGATTAAGATCAGAGGTTACCANTAATATTAAACTAGTAGAAAGTATACTAACTTTAAAATTTATTTTTCTTTCTACCCCCAAACTTGATTTTAAGTATGTATAACATTCAATACAGAAAATATAAGCAAGAAGAAAAATAGTTCAGAAATTCTTTCTATCATAAACACTTACAAGTGTTCATCAGGACAGAATAATATGCACTAGAAAGTAAGTCTAAACTAAACATGCTCGATACAATGGAAAGAAAGGTCTAACAAGCATAACAGGTATCAGCATAGGAATATATATATATATATATATATATATATTTATGTGTTCACCAAATCTTTATATTATTGTAACACAAACACAAACAAACAAAATAAATGAGCTCAATTCTTCCTTTAACTCATTGCTTCTCACTAACTTACTTTCAATTTCTAACATAATCACTACATAGATATATTGGATACTTATAAATAAATTTATTGATTATAATCCCAAATATAAGATTATCCCTAATATATTGGTTCTCGAGCACCAACCCCAAGCATCACCATATCCCTTAATTAAGCACCTCTAGCAGTTATAAGGATAGTGTAAAATCATCCACATGTTACTCATCAGATAGGTTAGGTACTCCTATTAAATAAATAAAAAAAATTAGAGAAAAGAAAAAACAAAATTAAGATGGAATTTTGGCTGTTAAATTTAATGATGTCTCTTGTAAAACTTAAGTCCGGGTGAGACTCAAATGGTAGTGGGCTCATCAATCTAACTACTACAAGAGAATATATAAGCCTAGCCATATAAATAAGTTAAGGAATCACCACCCTCATGTCACACAAAAATCAAATCAAACCACTAACAAATCCAAACATCCACCAATCATCAATCAAACTAATCAATTCATACTAAAGCAAACAAAATAAAACACTAACAATCTTAACTCTCAAGCACACTAAATCAAACCACATAGATAATTATGGGTTGGCTCCCATAAAGCACTTTATTTAGCTTTGTCAGGCTGACAAACGATTCCACCTAGATCAAAATTTCATTTAAGTAATCTTTGATCAATCACCCAATTTTTTCAAGATCCAGGGATTTCGACAAAGTCCTTGAATTTGATTTTTCTTTTCGCTCTTCCTTTTCAGATTGATTCATATCCTTGTTCTTCATATTTCTTTCTAGATCCAACATTCTTCTAGTGATATTCTAAATTTTTATATTAATATTGTCCTTAAATTTTATAAGAAATGGATCTTCTTAAGTACTTCATGATCTCTAAAATTTTGGATCGATTCTCTCTAGATAATTCATATTCTTGATCAAATTCTTCTATGTTACTCCTTTGTTCAGGGTTGCCTTTCAATTCTTCCCCTTAATACTGAGTAAATGGTAGAGGTTGTCTTTTAGTATTTATCTTAGTTGAGGAAATAGATTTTTCTAATTCCTTAGGAAATTTTTCCATGGGTCTTTCAATCTCCTTATCCTCATCTCTCAACTTAAAGTTCTTCTGAAACATATCCTCAAATTCTTTTCTATATTTTAGTTCAATAATTTTATATTGCTCATCATTCATCTCCTTAGTGTTTATCTCAAGGTCACTAGGTAAATCTCTGGAAGGTAACTGTTAATTGCATTAATAATCTGCCTCTGTTGGTTTTCTATATTCCTTTTTACGACCCACTGATTTTCCATTTGACTCTGCATTTGAATAACAACCTCTTCTAAAATTAATTCCTTCTCCTCATCCTATGGGTTGGAGTTAAAAATATGAGGAAAAAAATAGTTCATTATTATAATGGCCATGATTATTCCAACTACATGTCTGATTTAACTAATTGTCTTCCAAAAGTTGGTCTTCTCTTGCAAAATTATTATTCTTGTTAAAATTCTAATGATTTTCCTAACCAGGGTTGTAATAATCAAAATAAGAATTATGTATCTCGTGGCTAGTTTCATTCCATTGTCCAAATTAATTTTCCTCAATAAGAACTACATGTATTGATCCAACTTTCTCTCAATATCTGCAACCTAAAAAATTAAAATTGTAAGCATATCTTCTTAAAAATTTGTGACTCTTTTAGGGTTTACTCTTTCAAAGCTACTATCGTTATAATCCAAATATTACTATTCATAATATCATTGATGCACCATTTCTACATTAAATTCATGGAGTCTTTTAAAATTTCTCCAAAAAGTTTTCTCTAGATTTGACTTGTAAAATTCATTATCTATAGCTCTTAAACTACATATACAAATCTAAAGGCGTAACTAATATGAAAAATATAAAAAAATATTTATGGTATTTTAGATTTTCTTTAAAATAAACACATAATAATTAAACACACTATGTAATCATAATATAATTTCTAAATTAAGCCTTACAGGTTTAACTAAAATTCTCTTAAAGTCCCTAGCATAGCTTCCCCGACAACGGCATAAAAACTTGATGCGCCCCTGGTGTGTGCTATTTTTTTGTGTGTTTTATGTTAATTTAAATCCCCGGTATCAATGCCAAAAACTTGACTCATCCCAAACTTACGCAGTAATTTAGCTTCCAAAAATATGGCCAAAATCTTGAACCAGTACAAATTTGTGGTCCTATTTCAAGTGCATAAAGAACATTGACTAATCCAAATTTTGGTCCCTAATTCTGTGGTTAGGTTTGGAGGATACTGACTCTCACTCTAGAACTCCCACTTCTTCCTCACTCGAGGACTAACAATCTCATATTAGCTTCTAAACACCGAGAAAAAAGTAGAGATTTTAATGTGTCACCTTAAAATTTCAAATTCTATGTCGAACAAAGTATATTTCCCTATTTATTTGCACTCAAACCCATGGATTATATTCTCACCCATGAAATTGAACATTCTCTTACCTTGTTGTAGAAAGCATAACCCTTGCGGATCTTATGTTTCTCAACAAATTTTAACTATTCAATTCGTCAAATTGAAAAGTAAATGAAGATCCAAGTTTGAATTATCACAAATTATTGACATTTGAAACTGTATAAAAAAACAATTCTTCACAAAACCAAATCTCATTGTAGTGAGAAGGATAAATAAGACAACTTAGAATTCATGAAAAGGATATTACAAAACAAAGATTTCATATGTAAAAAAAAATTACAAAATAAGGAAAGAAAAGAACAAACCTTATCTCACACTCATTCCTAAGAAAATTTCTAGAAGTTTCCTTTAAGCACTTTCTCTCTTTACAATCACACTCCGCTCTCTCCTAGAAATGTAATTAAGAAGAAATCTCTCACTTTCCCTCTTCTCTTACAACCACACAAGAAAATCCTCTCTTCTCCAAAGCCTTCCTCCTACTCTCACGCCACCCTCTTGCCCAAGAATCCTTTCCTTTTTAATTAGGGGTTGCCTCCTTTCAAAAAAAAAAAATCAGAATTCTCTCTTAAATTCTCTCCAAAAGTCGCACCTTTTGAATCTCGAAAGACATTTCCAGTCATTCTAGAGATATATGCCTTCATTAAAGAGTCTTCTATTATGTCTAGGTCCATTGAATCACTCCATGGATCATTTGAATCATTTGGACCCTTCAAAATCTGCTCAAAATTTGTCCTGAACCACCTTAATCCATATTTTATCATCCCTGGCACTTTTAATGTCATTTATGGTGCCTCAGGTGCCAGTTTCAGGGATTTTGGCACCTCTGGCACCTGTTCTTTTGATTCTGGCACCTCTGACACTAGTTTTGGCACCTCAAGAGCCACCATGCATTAGCTCCATTGTTTTGCTTTGTGTGACTCCGTTCCAGCTCCGTTTTGACCCATTTCAGTTGCATTTCAATCCTAATAGATACAACTACGTGAAAAGCATGAAAAAAATGTTTGTTTAAGGTGTAATTTTATTCAAAAACATGTGAGAAATGAAAAATAGATTAAGCATACAAAGACATCTCGAAATGCGCCAGGTTAGAATTTTCTTTCTTGCTCATTTTTACTATAAATTGCACCATTGTTGCTTCATTTTCTCCAAAATCCCTTTTCTTCCACTTGAAACCAAAAATATGCAAAATACCTTTCCTTAAAGTGTAATATCATTAAAAATCATTAAATTTTAGCATAAAATATATATGAAGAAGTAAGTAATTTTTAGGCGTGTCAGTGCCTACTGGAAGTTAATTTGTATTATTAATAAATGCTTCATTTTATCAAATTTACAAGTTTAATGTATTGAGCATTCATGATTTTCTGGCTGATTTGATATGCATTCTAAAGATTGATGTATGGATGTGAAGCATTTCAAATTCCTTGTACACCCTATATATAAGGTTAAGTGGAAACACTGTGAATACTTTCATTCTTCACTTATCAATTGGGTAATTTCTCTTAGGGCTCCATGTCTTCCAATAATTCACCACACATGGTTGGTATAGTGGGAAAATGAAATATCCACCAGAAAAATTTTGATGTTGAGTTGCTTGATGAATCTTGTGCATGAAAAAACTGGCATTCTTGAATGGATAGATATACAGGCTTAGGCTACTGACCACCTATGAGATGACCTGATTCTTTTACAGGACAATTTTTTTGTGGGAACTTCAGGGGACCTGTTGTGAAGAGCTTTAGTTGATTCTAAATTACAATGAAATGATTCATGCCCAGATTAAGCCGAACTCTATCGATTCGGTCATGGAACTTTTGGTTTACTTGAAATAGAAGAGGGAGGAAAGTTTCGTCTCTCCTAAGAAGGAGAGTGTCATCCTAACTTCTAGAGGAGATATGACAAGCATAAAGAGTGCTCCTACAAAAGCTGCGATGGTGACAATTATTATCATTTTTTTATTAAAATTACATTCATCATCTTATCTATTTGTTGTCATCTAATTATCTTTCTAAATAAGTCTCGCTTTTGAATCATAAAATTTGTTCACAGAGATGAGGAATTATAAAAAAAGAAAGGATGAAAAAAATAGATAAACAATTAAAAGAATGTGGATATGTTGCATAAGATGATTTTGTGTAATATCCCAAAAAATGTAGATCTAAAATGAAATCAGGGCGAAACAAATTGGAAGCGTATTCATGAAGGAAATCTTTTGGAAGAAACCCACAACAAGTAAATCAGGTTTTTGTGACTGTTTTTAGATTAAGAGAAGTTATCTAAGGTACATATTCCTTTGGTTAATTGTATCTTGGAGAATATCCAAAAATACTCTAAAAAATAAGAGTCTTGCTGATGCTTTTGTGATCGAATAGTTGAAAGAGGTTTGTCAAAGCAAATGGTTTCCCTAAAATGGTACATCTCTGTGTCTTAAGGCCTATACTGAGCCATAATGATGGTGAGGAAGTATCTTACATCCCAAATTGATGGTGCCTAATCGGCAACCGAGACTTTATGAGGTGACCAGGTAATTAAGGGGGATCTTCCCACTACTTTGAGGTCATATTGGGTTGTAATGACAAAGGGAAAATCACTGTATCCTTAACGAATAGTGACTTGCCAGCAATGTAAAACCCATTCTAAAGAAGGCGAGAAAATTCTAATAAGAATTAGGCTTAACAAGCGTCGTGGACCTTACTTTGCTGAAACTATTTTACATTAAAAAATGGTTCAAAGAAGGAATTAGGCTCAACTGGCTTCCAAAGATAGGTGAGGAAATCCTTATATGGTATGTAATTGGGTCACAGCTTTGTGGGCCCATCACCCCTAGCTACTAAGGCCTTAAATCCACTAGGTTGTGAAGGTATTTAACCTAATTTGATTGGGGATTCATTGTCAACAACAAACATGTTATGTCCTCGAAAGAACTATAGTGTTCCTAAAATCAAAGGAAAGAAATCTTTAAATCTAATGATTGTAAACAATTGGAATTCATGGGAGTCTGAGATTTAGATTGACACGCTTTAAAATGGGTTATTTTTATATATTCATTTTATGCTCCTTTTCATGGATATTGGACTTTAATGGAAGGTTTTTTGTGTGTTTTCAATTCCAGGTATGTCGACACTATTTTGGTTGGAGGGGCGTTACCCGTAAGAGGCTGTCTGCCGCCGGAATTGAAATCTCGTCACCCGCTTCAGAAGGACATTGAAGTTTAGAAAAGTATGAAATCAAATTGAACCCATATTTTTCATAATTTAAATGAAGGAGCACTATACCTCAAACNAGAGTATAATTATTGTTTCTAATTTCTCAAACCACCATTCATCAGGAGCATCAATTGTTCGCTTAATGGGATACCAACCCAACCCGGTATATCCCTATTTCAGCTTGTCGACGCTATTTTTGTGTGGGGGGAGTTGCTCGTAAGAAGCTGTCGGTTACCGGAATCGAAATCTTGTCACCCGCTTCAGAAGGACATTTTAATTTACATATATATTTAGATGAAATCAAACTGACCCCATATTTTTCATAGTTTAAATGAAAGAGCACTATACCTCAAATCATGACCTCATATTTTTCATAGTTTAAATGAAAGAGCATTGTACCTCAAATCCTGTATCTATCCCGAAGGATAAACACAAGGCCTGAGGATGAGGCTCGATCAAGCAAACTAAGAAATATATGACATATGNGGATAAACACAAGACTTGAGAATGAGGCTCTATCAAATAAACTAAGAAATATATGACATCCGTTTGGTCTGCAAAACATTTGTATTTGTTATTTAATATAAATAGGATGACGTCCGTTTGGTCTGCGAAACCTTTATATTTGCCGACAAGTTTCCTTATTTAATATAAAGGTACGTCCGTTTGGTCTGCAAAACCTTTGTATTTGCCGACAAGTTTCCCTATTTAATATAAAGGATTAAATAGGGTTTATATTAAACCTTTGTATTTGCCGACAAGCTCCCCTATTTAATATAAATGATTAAATAGGGTTTATATTAACTGACGTCCATCTGGTTTGCGAAACCTTTATATTTGCCAACAAGTTCCCCTATTTAATATAAAGAATTAAATAGGTTTATATTAAGTNATGTAATAGATGAAATTCCAAGATTGTTCAAATCGACCACCTGATTCTTATATATTTATATATCTAACACTTAAAATTTTAATTTTTACATTAGGGCAACTTTACCTATGTTTGAAATTGTATATAAAAAAAAGTTAAAATGTTGATATCTTTTATGTGATAAGAAAGGTTTGGCTGGCGTAAATGAGAAAATAGAATTTGGCTTATGCAGACATGACACGAGGCAATTAATGGCTCTCTTATTTCTTGGATTTTAAATTTTATGCATCAATTTTTGTGTAATTTGCTTAGGTGCGGAACCAAAAGAATATGGGTGATTTCTCTAGGTAAAATCAATGTTCCGAACGCGCTCACGTGGTCATATCGTTATCCAGGGTCATCCAGACAAGTTCGATGACGAGCGGACCAATTTAAGTGATCATTCGTGTAGTGAGAGATTTTTTTTCAATTTTTTTGAATTTAATCTTGGTACAGTTAGTAAATTTTGTGTGAATGTGTAGATTGCAGTGTTCATAAGTGTTTGAGTAATGAAGGGTTTCCTTAGATCTTTAAATCCTGTGGGAACTCACTTTTTTGGGCCCTCTACAAGTTGTTCCTTAGCCCTTACAACTAAAAGTTGAGTGCTTGGGATCATTCATGTGAGATTCCAAAAAAATGCGTCAAGAAGAGGTTTGAAGTTCTATGCAAGGCGAGTTCCATTATTAGTCCTCTAAGATAGTCAATAGGAAAGTCCAAATGTTTGAACTGGTTGATGCAGGTAACTCGAGGAACATCCAGTTCAAATTCGCTTTTGATATAAAAACCTGTCAACTGATCATCTAATTGTTCTGTTTGGCCCACTATATGGGTTTTTAGAAGAAAGAGAGGATGATCTTAGTATAATTGGACTACCTGTCATATAGAGAGAGGTGGGCAGTGAGTTCACTAATATGAAGAATTTATTGGTGTTTGATGTGTCACCAATGTACAACGCAATCTTTGGTCACCCACTGGTTAACAATTTCATAGTTGTGGTATCTACATACCACATAGCAACAAAATTTTCTTGCAACAAGGAAATTGTGACTATGCATGGGAACCTGGAGCAGTTTTGAATGTGCTACCTCCGGGCAGTATGGAGCATGGAATAATGAATGTTGGATATATAGCACCAACAAGAAGTGGGGCTTGAAACCGACGAAGCCATCATCAATATCCCCACATACCTCAATGAGCCTGGTAAAGCTTTTATAATCAATGAGACTTTTGATGCAAGTCAAAAAGATGTGATGATTCAGACTCTCCAAGAGCAGTGTGACGTCTTCACCTGGTCAGCCACTGAGATATCTAGCATCTTCATAGATGTGGCTTTTGGTCGCCTCAACGAAGCCTAATCTCTCAGCCTGTGAAACAGAAGATTTAGATGTCAACTAAGACATTAGCTAGACCGATTACAAAGAGGTACTCAAGCTCAAGGATGAAGGATACATCTAGGAAGTATTATATCCCTCCTGGATATCTATTGTGGTCATTGTACAAAAGCCTAAAAGCAAATGGACGACGTGCATGTACTTCATAATTCTAATTGCGTCTTATCTCAAGTATGGCTAACCCCTAACAAGGATCGATGAGTAGTTGGTCATTTAGTCATGAGATTCCTAGATGTTTTCTCCAGCTACCACCAAATCAAGATGCACTTGACCTATGAAGATTTTCTTTAGAAGAGCTGATTGAAGATCCACTAGTCAGTCAAATGACTTTCATCTAACCGAGGGATGAATAAAGGACCAAGTCAAGAATTTACAAATATAAAATGAACCTAGTTGTACTTGCAAAAATGGAACAATGTGAATAGTGGTTACCAGGTGTCGACACCATTTTTGGGTTGTGGAGTTGCGCATTAGAAGTTGTCGGTCGTCGGAATCCAAATTCCATCACCCGCTCTGGAAGGACATTTTAATTTACATATATATTTAAGTTTATAAAAATATGAAATTAAATTGTCCTCATATATTTCTTAGTTTAAATGAAAGAGCATTGTACCTCAAACCATTTATCTATCTCGAAGCACAAGACTTGAGGATGAGGCTCGATCAAATAAACTAAGAAATATATGACATTTGTTTGGTCCGCGAAACCTTTTTATTTGTCGATAATTTCATCTATTTAATACGAGANAGGCATGCGTGGCGCGCTCTGGTTGGACGCCGCCGTCCACATAGCTGCTGACTCGGCCCACTATTTATGTCCTGAAGTGCTATCTGGCGCGATCTCCCCTATCCATTTGATACACGCTTGATCGAACGGCTCACCTTCATCATCCCCGATAGAATGATCCCATGTCCGTCCACCCTAAAACTCTAAGATCTCGGCCTAGACTCAACCAAATAACTTTGAGTTTGATCCTATGGACTCATCTAGGTGAAACGAACACATCCATACGGTTAAGGTGCCATGAAATCAAGCTTAAGTAAATGGAGGATCAAAACAAGCTCGGAAGGAGGAGACCTTAAGATCTCGGCCTAGACTCAACCAAATCACTTTGGGTTTGATCCTATGGACTCGACTTAGTGAGACGAACACATCCATATGGTCTAAGGTACCATGAAACCAAGCTTAAGTAAATGGAGAATCAAAATAAGCTCGGGAGGAGGAGGTTAATTGCAATGAAATCAAGCTTAAGTAAATGGAGAATCAAAATAAGCTCGGGAGGAGGAGAAGTTTTATATCTTTGCTTTGAGAAGGGAGGCTTCAATCAGAGGTGCTCAACACGTTCGTCGGGGTCCAAGGAGGCTAGGAATTGAGTCCCTGGTCTTGGTGTAAGGCCTAGGTATGAATTCGGCAAGCTCGATTTCAGGTGTTGGTCTAGAGCTATGGTAGAGGCTCTGTGGGAGGGGGATTTGATGGGGCTTTAGCTTTTTTCACTTTTGTGAAAGGGTGGGTGAAGTTAATTTGTGTTTGATGGACTGTGGAGGTGTATTGGGTTCCGTCCTGATTTTCGGCAGGGTTGCAAGCTCAAAATTGAGCTCCGGCAATGGAAATGGGTGAGGGAAAATGGTTGGAATGCACTGAGGGCATCTTAGGGAAGCTCTGTTTGAAGTTTGGAGAGACCTCTCTAAGAAAATTTCAGCACTTAGTTTAACGACCATGGAGGTGGCCTTTTATAAAAATTGGGTTATGGTGGCTGTCATGGCCAATTAGGAGGTGTAATGTGGGGCTTAGGTGGAGGGCAGAGGAGCTCCATAGTTTGATTTGGATGAGCTGGCCTCTAGGTTTGATTTGGATGAGGTTCCATGGGAGTGGCTCTTAGTTTTGGGCTTTTTCGGCAACTAGGCCATCCAGCCGGCCAGGGAGAGGTGGCTAGGAGCTCAGGGAACCCAGAGGAATCCATCACAACAATTTAATGCAAATGTGCATTGATTTGGCAAAGATATCTTAAGCATATGCATTTTTGGAAATAAGAACCCTTAATTTGTGGGGCCTTCAATCCATGGCTTGATATAGGTGATTTCATGGTGTTTGGACTGGTCGCTAAGTCCAACTAATGGCTGTGGTGGAGTTAATTTGGTGGCTTTAGGGTGGTT
>JXCR01137218.1:131873-167286 GCA_002079205.1 Phalaenopsis hybrid cultivar | reverse complement strand
GTCATATGGTCAAAATTGGGGTTTTGACCCAAATCAAAATTGGGCTCAAATCATGAACCAATTAAGCTTTAATTTGGTTTAGTTTGGTCATATCAAAAGTTAATTTGAGTTTATAATTGGAATTGGGGTCAATTGAGATCAAATTGATGGAGATTTGAGTTGGATTTGGGGAAATTTTGGTCTTTAAAGGGCAATTTCGGGTTTTGGTTAAAGATTGTCAAATAGGCCAAATTCGATCATATGGTAGTTGAGAGAAATGAAATTGGGAATATTTGGGATTTATTGGGATTTTTTGGGAATTTCCAGAATTTTTTGATTTTGTGTTGTGGAANCCAGGACAAATCCCAATCCCAACTTACACAGCACCAAACTCCAAATTAATTGGTCCTACACCTTCACAACAGCGAGAGAAACTNACGAGTTAGGGCTTATATTGTATAGCAGGGCTATGCAAAGGCCTAAAGATAAGGTGAGGATTTATGTTGCATGAGCAAGCAACCTTGAAGTCCTATGGCTTTGTTATTTAAGTTTAAGGAAGGAAGATTGGTTTAGCTGGGGAAGATAAGTTTTGTTATTGAAGATGGCCGTGCTGCCCACCCTGCTAGCTCCAAGCTCCTTGCCGCGATAAGTTTTATTTATCTAGTGTGTCAAGTTATAATATCAAATCAGGTGGTCCTCTGGTTGAAGTTCTTTAAATTTTATGAGGGCATGTTAAAGTTGATTAAAGCAACACTGGTTAGGATCCTACGGTTCCCTCATTTTGACATCACTATTTTCTATTGAATTCACTTAGTTCAAATGATCTTATTAAATTCAACTTAATGAATTCCATAATTTCATTTAAATAGTGGGAAGCCTCGTTAGCAACCGTAGGTTACCTCCTCCGAGGGATTCCCGATCATTAGATAGAGACATCTTAATTTAGTTAAAATTGTGGTTTTGTGTAATGTTTGTGATTAAATTTTGAATTATTTAATATTTTAAATGTTGGGGCGGTGAATTTTATCTTGGTTGATTTTAGTTTTGGTTTCGGGTTATGGTTTTGGTTATGGTTATTGTTAACATGCAAGTTTATGTAGGTAAATGCAAGCATGAAACCTGTAAGGAAAAGACAGAAGAAATACGGTACTATAAACTGTAAAAGCATACATGTCGAGTCTTTTCGTTCCACCACTTGAAACTTGAAAATGCATGTGAGGGCATTTATGAAGAGCAGGAAAAGTAGAGTTCTGAGGGGTTTTCCTAACTCTATGTTGTATTTTGCTGAGTCCTTAAAATTTTAATTAATGATGATTTCATTAAGCGAAAAATATTAAGTTTATTAGGCCTCTGAGGTATCCAACAAGTTAAAAGAGGGAAGCAGGTCCATGCCTCCCTCTCATCAATTAGCCTCGAGTCCATTTAAACTCATTATGTTGCTTAATGGTTCATCCTGTGAATACCCTTATTAGTTAAGTTTAATAGGAGTGTGAGGTATCCAACAAGCTAAGAGGGGGAAGCAGGTCCATGCCTCTCTCTCACCAACTAGTGAAAAGTCTCGAGTCCATTTAAACTTATTATGTTGCTTAATGGTTCATCCTGTAAATATCCTTAATGCTTAGTGGTCATTGATGTCCCAATTATCCCTAAGAATAGGGTAATTATCATTTGTGATTCAATTTAAGAATTATGTGGGTGAAGACCCTTAAAGGGGAAAGTTAGTATAATTTGGACACTTAGCCAAATTTTAATCCTAATTGGGCTTAGTGGTGTTTCAAGGATGTTTGATTTAATTATGTTTATTTCTCTAATCCTCATTTAGTCAATTTTTGATTTAGCCCAAGTCACCACTAAGCCCTTTAAGACCTAGGTGAGTGTCATAATTAGAGGGTTAAGTTTTAAGTAGTCATGATTGATGATTTGAATTTTATTTGAAAGTCAACATAGGGGTTTTAAATTGATTAGTTATTGACATCAGAAGTCATACCCCTAAGTCCAGGATCATTTAATTTTATAAAGCTTCCAAATTTTGATAATTTAAAAATTTTATTTATCTTAATTAAGAAAATGAGATTGGTTTCTACCAATTAACCCCTTTGTACTTCAAGCATAAAAAAATTTGATTAAGATCAGAGGTTACCCATTTTCCCTTACCCCCTTTGTATTTCAAGCATCAAATAAATTGATTAAGATCAGAGGTTACCCATTTTCCCTCAACCCCTTTGGGTTTCAAACATCAAATAAATTGATTAAGATTAGAGGTTACCCATTTTCCCTCCTTGTGAATTAAGCCTAACATGTTTAATTAAGGCAAGGTTTCCAAAATTACACATTTGCCCCTAAGGCTCTAACACTTCATAATTAATTAAGGCAAGATTTCTAAAATTACACATTTGCCCCTAAGGCTCTAACACTTCATAATTTGTCAAATTCAATTCCAATGCAAAATTACACATTTGCCCCTAAGGCTCTAACACTTCATAATTTGTCAAATTCAATTTAAATGACTTTAAAATTTTTATCCTCACATTTGCCCCTAAGGCTCTAACACTTCATAATTTGTCAAATTCAATTCAAATGACTTTGAGATTTTTGTCCTACTTCATTCATGGGTCCATTAAGACATTCGAGGAGAAAATGTGATTTTTCAAAGTTTAATTTAATTTATATAATAATTTTATTGCAAAAATAGGATTTTTTAAAGAAAATTCCTAACTTGAACTAGGTAGATTATAATCCCTTGAAATTTTTACTGGAGGTAGACCTAGACTAAAGAAGCCACTGTATCAAATTTCACAATTTTTTTAATTCTCTGAGATTTATTAGAATTATTTTAAGTTCTGGGTTATTTAAAAAAAATAAAATAGTTTAAGTGGTGAAAACTCATTTTTAACTTTCTAAAAATTATTTTTAAGCTTTGAAATTCAATATCTTTATTTAGAAAATCAAGAAAATATTCTAATTATTCCTAGGTGATTAGGAAACAATTTAGAACATTTCCATGAGTTTTATTACTTTTATGATTTTTATGAATTTTTTAATTATTTAAATATTTAGAATATGCTAAAAATCAAATTTTTAGCTTTTTATGAATTTTTAATTATTTAAATACTTAAAATAGGCAAAAAATTAAGTTTTTATTTTAAATATTTTTTTTATGAATTTTTAAATATTTAAAATAGGCTAAAAATCATGTTTTTATTCTAAATATTAGATTTTTAGAAAATACCCCTAATCATAGAGAACTCAAAAAACTAAGTTTCATAATTTTTTGAGCTATATTTTAATTTTATAAAAATCATTTAAGTGTTAAGAGTGGTATTTATCTTTAAAAATCAATTTAAGGTATTAAATGAACTCAAAATATTTTGAAAATCTTATGATGAGTTCTCTGGATCATAAATCACAGTGGAGATCAAAAATAAAGTCATTTAAATTTTTATATTTTTCAAAATTAATTATCTTAGTGATTTAGTATTTCCAAAATTTAAGGATGTTTTAAATGACTTGACCCATGAAATTATTTTCAAAGGTTTCTCTGGTCATTGTACACCTTCCAAAATTTTATTGAGATTTAATAACCAGTATGCTAATTTCTATGATTACTTTAAGGACATGATGTGAAATAACTTGAAAATATAGATCTCTATATAAGAACCTCATCTGACTTTGAAAAAATCAGAGAGTATTTCCCCTTACAGAGGCTACAATATATTAAAATTTCAAGCCAAGGTGATGTGCTAATATGCTTGGAGAATCAAATGATTCCAAATAGTATTTAATTGNCTCAAAATATTTTGAAACTTTTATGATGAGTTCTCTGGATCATAAATCACAGTGGAGATAAAAAATTAAGTCCATTATGTTTGTATTTTCCAAAATTAATTATCTTAGTGATTTAGTATTTGAAAAATTTAAGGATGTTTTAAATGACTTGTCCCGTGAAATTATTTTCAAGGGTTTCTATGGTCGTGGTGGACCTTCCAAAATTTTCTTGGGGTTTAATAACTAATATGCTAATTTCCATGATTATTTTACGGAAATGATGTGAAATAACTTGAAAAATATGGGTCTCTGTATTGGGACCTTCTCTGACTTTGGAAAAATCATAGAATATTTCCCCTGATAGAGGCTACAACATGTTAAAATTTCAAGCCAAGGTGATGTGTCAATAGGCATGGAGAATCAAATGTTTCCAACTAGTGTTTAATTAATTAAAAATATTTTATGCATCAAATGGACTTGAAAATTATTCCATAGTATTCTCCTCTGTTCACTGAGCAAGAGGGTATTTTTATTTTATTTTTGTGATTTTGCTACACAGAGTTATGTATTTTTTAAGTTAAGGGTATTTAAATAAATAGGAAAAAAACCTATTTATCTATTTAAACAGCACGTGCTAACTAGATCCTAGGCAGCTTTGAAGGCATGCGTGGCGCGCTCTGGTTGGACGCCGCCGTCCACGTAGCTTGCTAACTCGGCCCGCTATTTATGTCCCGAAGTGCTGTCCGACTTGATCTCCCCCGTTCATTTGATACACACTTGATCGGACGACTCCCCGTCATCGTCCCCGATAGGATGATTCCGTGCCCGTCCACACTAAAACCTTAAGATCACGACCTAGACTCAACCAAATCACTTTGGGTTTGATCTTATGGACTCTTCTAAGTGAGACGAACACATCCATACAGTTAATTGCAATGAAATCAAGTTTAAGTAAATGGAGGATCAAAACAAGCTCGGGAGGAGGAGGAGTTTTATACTTTGAATCAAGCTTAAGTAAATGGAGAATCAAAATAAGCTTGGGAGGAGGAGGAGTTTTATACCTTCGCTCTGAGAAGGGAGGCTTCGATCAAAGATGCTAAGCATGTTCATCGGGGTTCAAGAAGGCCAGGGATTGAGTCCTTGATCTTGGTGAAAAGCCTAGGTATGAATTAGGCTAAGCTCAATTTCAGGTGTTGGTCTAGAATTATGGTGGAGGCTCTGTGGAAGGGGGATTTGATGGGGATTTAGTTTCTTTCACTGTTGTGAAGGTGTGGGTGAAGTTAATTTTAGTTTGGTGGACTGCAGAGGTGTATTGGGTTCTGTCCTAGTTTCTGACAGGGTTTCGAATTGAGCTCCGACAAGGGGAATGGGTGAGGAAAAATGGTTGGGATGCACTGAGGGGATCTTTGTTGAGCTCCGACAAGGGGAATGGGTGAGGAAAAATGGTTGGGATGCACTGAGGGGATCTTAGGGAAGCTCTGGGTGAAGTTTGGCAAGGGGAATGGGTGAGGAAAAATGGTTGGAATGCACTGAGGGGATCTTAGGGAAGCTCTGCGTGAAGTTTGGAGAGACCTCTCTAAGAAAATTTTAGCACACCTCCCATGGTTGTGGGAGGTGAGTTTTTATAAAAATGGCCATGGGGTGGCTCTCAGGGCATAAGTTTGGGTGCATTGTGGTGCTTAAGTGGAGGGCAGAGGAGCTCCATAGTTTGATTTGGATGAGTTGGCCTCTAGATTTGATTTGGGTGAGGTTTCATGGGGTCGCTCTCGGTTTTGGGGTTTTTTGGCCGCTAGGCTGGCCGGCCAGCTAGGGGGAGGTGGCTAGGAGCTCAGGGAACCCAGAGGAATCAATTATAGCAATTTAATGCAAATGTTTTTGGATTTGGCAAAGATATCTTAACCATGCACATTTTTGGAAATAAGATCCGATAATTTGGATTTAATGCAAATGTGCTTGATTTGGCAAAGATATCTTAAGCATGTGCATTTTTGGAAATAATTTGGGGAACCTTTGGTCCATGGCTTGATTTAGGTGGTTTCATGGTGTTTGGACTGGTCACAAAGCTTGGATTTGGCAAAGATATCTTAAGCATGTGCATTTTTGACAACAATTTAATGCAAATGTGCTTGGATTTGGCAAAGATATCTTAAGCATGTGCATATTTGAAAACAGGTTAATTTGGGGGACCTTTGGTCCATGGCTTGATTTAGGTGATTTCATGGTGTTTGGACTGGTAACTAAGTCCAACTAATGGAATGTGCTTTGATTTGGCAAAGATATCTTAAGCATGTGCATTTTTATAAATAATATCCCTTACTTTTGATTTAATGCAAATGTGCTTGATTTGGCAAAGATATCTTAAGCATGTGCATTTTTGGAAATAAGATCCCTTAATTTGGGGTGGATTTGGCAAAGATATCTTAAGCATGTGCATTTTTGGAAATAAGATCCATTAATTTACCTTTGGTCCATGGCTTGATTTAGGTGGTTTCATGGTGTTTGGACTGGTCACTAGGTCCAAATAATGGCTGTGGGGGAGGATTTGGCAAAGATATCTTAAGCATGTGCATTTTTGGAAATAAGATCCCTTAATTTATGGGAACGGTCCATGGCTTGATTTAGGTGATTTCATGGTGTTTGGACTGGTCACTAAGTCCAACTAATGGGTGTGGTGGAGTTAATTTGGTGGCTTTAAGGTGGTTGAGTCACATTTAGTGTATGGGTCCAAGTGTGTGCAAATGACCAAAACATGGATTTGTGCTAGGTTAGGCATGTCAATTAGCCCAAATAATTATTTCATTTGAAGTAGATGATTATAAGGAACAACTTTGGTGAAGGATGGAAGTGTTTTTGAGTTCAATTGAAGGGTCAATTTGAAGGAATTTTGTACTTTAATCATTTTGGTCATGTTGGGCTAGGCTTGGCTCTTGCTTGGGTTAGCCTTGGGCTTAGTCCAAATTAGTTGTTGTAAATGGTCTCTAGGGACCTCATGAACAGTTTCCAACATGAATCTGATGCCAATTTGAAGGTTAAGGCAATCAATTGGGTGAAATTTAGGGACTTAGCCAATTTGGGGCTAAATTTGGAAATTTTGGATTTAGGCCTAAATCAAATGGATTTGAGGCTTCAATAATGCCAATTGATGGTTGATTTTGATGTATGGGAATGTAATAAAGATGTTTCAACATTAATTGAGGCCAATTGACTAGGCTATGGGTTCAATTCGGTGAGATTAGGTCATATGGCCAAAATTAGGGTTTGACCCGATTCAAAATTGGGCTCAAATCATGGACCGATTGAGCTTGGATTTGGTTTAGTTTGGTCATATCAAAAGTAAATTTGAGTTTAAGATTGGATTTGTGGTCAATTAAGATCAAATTGATGGACATTTGAGTTGGATTTGGGGAAATTCGAGTCTTTAAAGGGCAATTTTGGGATTTTGGTTAAAGATGTTCAAATTGGCTAAATTAGACCATGAGGTAGTTAAGAGAAATGAAATTGGGAATATTTGGGATTTATTGGGATTTTCTGGGAATTTTTTGGGATTTTGAGCCCAAGAGGGGTATTTTGGTAATTAGAGAGAGGCCAAGATGGGTATTTTAGTAGAGTTAAGGTACCAACCATCACCAATAAGCCATGGACCAAAGGAAACCCTATTTTTGGTCCTCTACATAGTGGTATTAGCCAAAACATAGCACTAGGGCTAGTAGGTTTAGGGGACCATCTACATGAGTATCCCAAAAGATCAAGGGATCTAGGCTAGAAATTTGAGTTCAGGGTTGTGATTGATTGTGAGTGTAGATGAGTGTAGTGAGTGTAGTAAATGTAGTGAATGTAGTGAATGCCTTAGCTCCAGACCAACACCCAGGGTCAACCCTAAGGTCCAGATTTCCTAAGGGTGACTCATCCTGAGTTTCCCCCACAGTGACCCCACCTACTAAGTATTTAGAGGTTGAGAACAATATGTGGAACTTCAAGCTGAGCGAATAAGGGTTTGGAATTTCTAGTGGTGAGGGCATCTAGTTTTCTAGGAATAGTCAACAGGAAAAGTCCTATGGCTAGACGCTAGGCTACTAAAGAGGAAAAACTAAACCTCAACCACAAATGAGGTCAACAAATGGACCCCCAATAGGTGTGGTGTGCTGGGAAAGCACACCACACATATTAGCGTTGACCGACAAGATCAACAAAAACCAATACAGACTCCTAAGTCAACAAACCCAGAAGTACGTGTAGAGTTGTGTGTGTAATTTGTTTCTGCTGGAGAATTAGCATATTGTGTGCTTAATCAAGTCGAGAAGTAGATGATTAGGCATGTCAATTGGCCCAAATAATTGTTGCATTTGGAGTAGATGATGATAAGGAACAACTTTGGTGAAGGATGGAAGTGTTTTTGAGTTCAATTGAAGGGTCAATTTGCAAGAATTTTGAACTTTAATCATTTTGGTCATGTTGGGCTAGGCTTGGCTCTAGCTTGGGTTGTCCTTGGGCTTAGTCCAAATTGATTGTTGTAAATGGTCTATAGGGACCTCATGAAGAGTTTCCAACATGAATTGGATGCCAATTTGAAGGTTAAGGCAATCAATTGGGTGAAATTTAGGGACTTAGCCAATTTGGGGCTAAATTTGGGAATTTTGGATTTAGGCCTAAATCAAATTGATTTGAGGCTTCACCAATGCCAATTGATGGTTGAATTTGATGTATGGGAATGTCATAAAGATGTTTCAACATTAATTGAGGCCAATTGACTAGGCTATGGGTTCAATTCAGTGAGATTCGGTCATATGGTCAAAATTGGGGTTTTGACCCAAATCAAAATTGGGTTCAAATCATGGACCAATTGAGCTTGGATTTGGTTTAGTTTGGTCATATCAAAAGTGAATTTGAGTTTAGGATTGGAATTGTGGTCAATTAAGATCAAATTGATGGACATTTGAGTTGGATTTGGGGAAATTTGAGTCTTTAAAGTGCAATTTGGGGATTTTGGTTAAAGATGTTCAAATTGGCTAAATTGGATCATTGGGTAGTTAAGAGAAATGAAATTAGGAATATTTGGGATTTATTGGAATTTTCTGGGAATCTTTTGGATTTTGAGCCCAAGAGGGGTATTTTGGTAATTAGGGGGAGGCAAAGATGGGTATTTTAGTAGAGTTAAGGTACCAATCATCACCAATAAGCCATGGACCAAAGGAAACCCTATTTTGGGTCCTCTACATAATGGTCTTAGCCAAACCATAGCCCTAAGGCTAGTAGGTTTAGGGGACCATCTACATGAGTATCCCAAAAGATCAAGGGATCTAGGCTAGAAATTTGAGTTCAAGGTTGTGAGTGATTGTGAGTGTAGATGAGTGTAGTGAGTGTAGTGAATGTAGTGAATCTAGTGAATGCCTTAGCTCTAGACCAGCAACCAGGGTCAGCCCTAAGGTCCAGCAATCCTACGGGTGACTCATTCTGAGTTTCCCCCACAGTGACCCCACCTACTAAGTATTTACGCAATCCTAACGGTGACTCATCTTGAGTTTCCCCCACAGTGACCCCACCTACTAAGTATTTAGAGAAGGTCTAGCAATCCTAAGGGTGACTCATCTAGAGTTTCCCCCACAGTGACCCCACCTACTAAGTATTTAGAGGTTGACCTAAGGGTGGCTCATCTTGAGTTCCCCCATAGTGACCCCACCTACTAAGTGCTAGAGGTTAGAAGGGTGGCTCATCTTGAGTATCCCCCATAGTGACCCCACCTACTAAGTATTTAGAGGTTGAGGCAATATGTGGAACTTCAAGCTGAGTGGAGAAGGGTTTGGAATTTCTAGTGGTGAGGGTTCCATGTCTAGTATTCTAGGAATAGTCAATAGGAAAAATCCTATGGTAGACCCTAGGCTACTAAAGAGGAAAAAATAAACCTCAACCACAAATGAGGTCAACAAATGGACCCCTAATAGGTGTGGTGTGCTGGGAAGCACACCGTACGTATTGGCGTTGACCCACAAGATCAACAAAAACCAATACAGACTCCTAAGTTAACAAACCCAGAAGTACGTGTAGAGTTTTGTGTGTAATTTGTTTCTGCTGGAGAATTAGCAGATTGTGTGCTTAATCAAATCCATGTTTCTCTATCATTGCCTGGTGAAAAGCCTCGAGCCCTTTTAAACCTATTATGTTGCTTAATAACCCATCCTGTAAATACCTTTAATGCTCGGTGAACATTAATGTTTCAATTATTCCTAAGAATAAAGTAATTATCACTTCTGATTCAATTTAAGAATTATGTGGGTGAAGACCCTTAGCGGGGCAAGTTAGTGTTATTAAGGCACTTTGAAAGATTTTTGATTTGGGCTTGTAGTGTTTTAAAGATATTCAACTTTCAATTATGTTTGCTTTTCTAATCCTTATTTAAATGAAATTTGATTCTGCCTAGGTCACTACTAAGCCCTTTAGAATTTTGATGTCTTAGTCACTTTGAAAGAGATTGATTTTTAAGTGATGATGGTTAGGCATGTCAATTGTTAACCCGTTACAATATTTGATGAGCAGATCAACACTCTCCGGAGATCTAGCAAGATGGTTGATGATCTTACTGCAATTTTATATAACTTTTGTTCCCCTCCGTGCTATCAAGGGACAGATTCTAGCAAACTTTCTCGCTGCGCAACCACTCCCAACTGGGTCCCCTTTTAATAACGAGTTACCAAATGAACAAGTACTACAAATGGAATGCTCCAGTGTGCAACACTGGGAAATGTACTTCAACGGTGTTTCATCAGCCAAAAAAGATAGAATCGACCACAATCATACCAGGCAAAGCAGGGATTAGTTTTATCTTTAGCATGCCAGATAAGGGTATGTTGAGGTTCTCATACCACCTGATAGAGCAGTGCACCAACAACAAAGCAGAGTATGAAGCTTTAATCATCGGAATAGGGTTGGCAGTTTCAACAGATATAACAAACATTATCATCTACGGTGACTCTCAACTTGTCATCCAACAAGTTGTCGGACAATACAAAATTTTGAAACCAAGACTAGCAGAATACCACCATTACATGATGAAGCTGCTGGAATAGATTCCCAATGTGAATTTCTATCGGATTCCTCAGGGAGAAGATGCCCATGCTGATGCACTAGCAAAACTTGCTAAAGAATTGGTATACCCCCTAGAGGATTCCATTGAAATCACAATACAAGGAAGACAGGTTTTGTCACAAATTGACCTTGAAAATCTACACAAGCTCGAAAAAGATAAAATAATAAATGCGGTTGCAAATATCAATGAAGATTGGTGTAAGCCAATAATAGAATATTTGCATACTGGAAAGTTATCAGAAGACAAGTCTGAGGCACATCACATTACAAAAAGGGCTATCTCATACGCCTTAGTTGGTGGTGTCCTCTACAGAAGATCGTATGATCAGATGTGGCTATTGTGCTTAAGCATAGCCGAGGCACAAAATATTGTCAAAGAATTACATGTCGGATTGTGTGGCACTCACCAGTCAGGGCCAAAGATGAAAATGAAGATCAAAAGACTCGGATATTATTGGCCAGCAATGATGTTCGACTACATGGAGACAACTAGAAAATGTCATTAGTGTCAAGTGTATGGGGTGGTCTTGCACCAACCTCTGAATGTGCTACACCTAACTGTTGCTTCGTTGTCATTTGAGTGTTGGGGCATGGACATAATAGGTCCGATAGATCCCCTCCATCTTCTAAATGACACAACTTTATTCTCGCGGCTACAGAACACTTCTTTAAATGGGCAGAGGCTGTACCGCTACTAGAGGTTACAGCACAACATGTCCTCCAATTCTTCAGAAGCCAAATCGTCTATTGTTTCAGTGTACCGTGCAGAGTAATCTCCGACAATGGGACGACAATAAGAAGGGTGAAAGACACATGTTGCCAATCAATGGACGATATCTGAAAACATACTACGCAACCAGACGTTGATTATTACCGCTTAATTTGAAAATTGTAATATTTTGATTGTTCTGGGGATTATCTATGTGGCCAAAAGTCTGTGACCAGGTCCAAAAATTTTGTAATTATCTTCAATTTAATGAAGAATTTTGGAAAATTACACACTACAATTATCTTTGCTACCTTTAAGTTTAAATTTAATATTCTACTAAATTAAACAAAATAAATACATAAATATATAACATCTTCACCAAAATAAATTAAAATTTCCTCTAACTAAAAAACTCTTTTTTGTTCTTGTTCACGCTAAGTTTTAGCTCAGTGATGTTTTTTCTGTCGTTTGCAGAAAAATGTCAGGTAAGAAGCTGATCTTTGCCTTCAGGGATGGTTGAAACCTCGCGCTTAATGAGAAGATGGCACCACAAGGTGGCATTATTAACTTCGACATGGAGTTCAATGAAATCGACATGGGCTATGAAGGTCATTTAATGGATGTAGTTAGCAGGAAAGAAAAGGAGGGACTGCCGTCACTTTTGAAATTCTGATTCAAAAACATTCTCTCGCTGAAGGGGAAAGAGGTGATAAGAAAACACGATCCCATCCATGGTAGCCACTCCAGCTGGAGCCTTGGTTGTTGCTAACAATGGTAGAATGTCGTTCACTTTGCTATGGAGGACTCAATGGAGAAATGCCAACCGTCGTAAGCACAGAGCTCTCTTGAGAGAAGAAAAGAGACGTGAACAACAAATAGAAAACCAACTCGTCTCCATTCTAGAGGGACACATCTATGAACCAGATATGAAGGAAACTTCTTCCAGGCTGCCCACCACAGATGAGCAGCCTAGGTTTATTCAAGAACTAGAAGTTCCACCAGCTTTGGATGACCTTTGTGCGAGTTGCCCTACTTGCAACATTAAAATACCGCCACAAGGATCAGCTACAGGAGCTTTTGTCGAATGTCCAGACGGTAATGTCCTGCACTTAGAGCGTTTCAACACTCTTGAAGAATATGCCTCTAATGAAGATCAATCTTAAACCAGCGATTGCCAGATGGAGGGGGCATACATCTCAATAGGTACAGAACAATATGACCCACTGTATACTGAGTCGTATGTTCCGATGGATGCTGGGTCATACATCCTGTTAGAGGTGACACCGGCACCAGTTTGGATTCCTGTTAACAATGAAATGAAGGAATGTTCGTGCCAGACTCCCCTCCTCAGAACAACAGAGTAATATAAAATCAGCAAAGTTAACAAAAGAAGCTTTGAGTTCTATGAAGAAGTCCGCGGAGAACTCGTCAATACATTGGAAAGATTCGAATTGTATACCAGGGGCTGTTCAGAAAAAAGATGAACAAAGCATTTTGAACTGTATCTTTGACTTAAGAGATAGAGGTTGAGCAGGCTTGTTCATGGGAAGTACCTACTCTGAGCCAAGTAAATGGATTAGAGGAAAGGTAACGATTACAATACAATATGGGTGCTGCTACAATTTCTTGAAAGATACGCAAGGAAATGCTCCCCAGATTCTCAGGTATGACTAGGCGGATCCACTGCCGCCGATGATCAAGTGGATGATAAAATGAATGGTCCGATGGAATATACTGCCAATTGACTGTAATCCAAATAGTTGCATCATCAACTTATATGACGTGGGAGACTGCATACCTCCTCACATTGATCATCATGATTTCGTAAGACCCCTTTATACAGTCTCATTCATGAGTGAAAGAAATATTCTATTTAGGAAAGAAAATTGATGTCATCGGCCCCAACGAGTTCCAAGGATCTGTAGAGATTCCCTTGCCAGTATGTTCAGTGCTTGTTCTAAAAGGCAACGGTGCAGACGTTGCCAAGCACTGCATTCCAGTAGTACAACGCCGTAGGGTGTCTTTGACTTTCGGATGGATGGACAACAACAAAATACTGTTTAGGTTTCAGCCGGATCTTGAACTCAAAGAAATGCTGTCGTATGAGCTATGAGAAGGTTGCACCTCTAGGCCGTGAAGAGAACTCTTGTCCTGGAACGTGGCTCAGAAGGTGAGCTTGATCACGAGCTCACTATGCAAGGGGACATATATTCAGAGGTTTTCTCTTTCTTCTCTACTACATTACATATACAATATGTATCAGAAATGATCAGTCCATGATATATACTCGACATGACACCTTCCGAATGTACCTTCATGCAATTTGCATATTGTACCCTTTTTGAGGCATTGGGCTACATTTGATCTGTAATATTTAAATGAAGCAGATTAATGAAATTTCCCTTAGAAAATTTGTCTGATTATTCAATTGCCCTTCTCGGTGCGATGGATAAAAGCCATTGAACCATGTGTTGGTTCACAATTAAAATGAACGAAGAACAAAGCAACAAACATTAAATGATAAAAAAAGAAAATTTCAAATAAAAAATGATGAAAAGAATATAAATTATGATAAATTTAAATAAAAAAAATCTCTCTTATGAAAAATCAACCAACAAAAATTAAAATTTGAAAAACATATTTTCAAAAATTAATTGTGATAAAAAAAACAAGAAAAAAAAGTAAAATTGTGGAGTGGATTCTCTCGATTTCAGAGTTTCTTACTCTTTGCTCGCGCAACACGACTATCCTTGCCTGCATTAACTTTTCACATCACCGTGGAGTTGCACATTCTGCACAAAACCACACCAAATTCTGCATATCTTCCTCAAAAAAATGTCAACCTTTTCACATGCCACATATCCTTAAATTCCACACCACAAACTATTTAGAAATATCAATTCTCATCCTATAATCAGTCACTACCTTCTGATTCACCTCTTTCAAGGTTGGTCCTTACCTTCCAACGCTCTGTTTTGAGATTGACCCTTACTTGTCAATTCTCATTTTGAATCAGTCACTACCTTCTGATTTAACCCTTTAGAGGTTGGCCCTTACCTTTCTACTCTCTCTTTTGAGATTGATCACTACCTTTCAATTCTTATTATTGAATCAGTCCTTAACCTCTGATTCACCCTTTTGAGGTCGGTCCCTACCTTCCGATGCTCTCTTTTGAGATTGATCACTACTTTTAAATTCTCATTATCGAATCAGTCCCTAATTTTTAATTCACCATTTTGAGGTTGGTCCTTACCTTCCGACGCTCTCTTTTGAGATTGAGCACCACCTTTCAATTCTCATTATCAAATCAGTCGCTAACCTCTTATTCACCCTTTTAAGGTCGGTCCTCACCTTCTGATGCTCTCTTTTGAGATTGATCACTTCCTTTCAATTCTCATTATTGAATTTGTTCCTAACCTTTGATTCGCCCTTTTAAGGCCAGTCCCTACCTTGTGACGCTCTCTTTTGAGATTGATCACTACCTTTTAATTCTCGTTATCAAATCAATCCCTAATTTCCGATTCTCCCTTTTCAGGTCAGTCCTTACCTTCTGATGATCTCTCTTGAGATTGAACCTTACCTATTAATTCTAATTTCTAATCATTCACTACGTTCTGATTCACCCCCTACAAGGTCGGTCGTTACCTTCCGATGCTCTCTTTTTGAGATTGAAACTTAGCTGTCAATTCTCATCTTAGAATTAGCCACTACCTTTTGGTTCACCCCTTTTGATGTCTGTTCTCACCTTCCGACGCTTTCACTTGAGATTGAATCTTACCTTTAAATTCTCATTTCAAATCTGTCCTTAACTTCTGATTCACTTCTTTTGAGGTCGGTCCTTACCTTTGGACACCCTCTTTTGAGATGATACTTAAATTTTGAATGATTACTTTGAAATCAGTCCCTAACTTCTGATTTCCTTCTTTTAAGGTCGGTCCATAACTGCCGACTCTCTATCTTGAAAACGTTTCCTAAATTTTGAATCCTCACTTTAGAATCAATGCCAAAATTATGATTCTTATTTTTTGACCAAAGGAAAATATGTTGAGATTTTCACACCTATTTTACACTGATTTTTATGATATTGTTCTTTAAAGGATGTTATTTTTCATGTATTTGGTTTCACGTACAAGAAATGGACTTTTAGAAAAAAAGAGACAAAAACGATGCAATTTGGAGCAAAAATGAGCAAGAAATGAAATTTTTCCCTGTCACCTTTCGATAAGTCTTTCAATGCTTAATCTATTTTACACTTCTTGTATATTTTTCAATGAGATTACAGTTTAAAGAAAGGTTGTTTTCATACTTATTTTGTAGGGCTGCCTGTTAGCAACACAACACAATTGAAGTGGGGCGAAACAGAGCTAAAACGGAGCAAAACTGTGGAGCTCCTCAGTCTGCTCGCCGACAGCGCCCAAAATGACACCAACAGTGGGATTTACCTGAGACGACCAAAAACTGATAGAAAAGCTTGCCGATGGCGCCCTCAAACCTATCGACGGCGCGCGGGATGACTATGGACCGACTTTTGGCGGTTATGGGCCGAAATTCAACATATTTGGACGCTTTTTGAAAGGATTCTTGTGGCAACTCTTCAAAATTTGTCCCTACACTTTAAAAAAGCGAATTTAAGTTAGAAAAAGAAGAATGTAAGGAAAAGTGTGGAGAAATTTTAGGGTTTTTAGAATAGGAGCAGAAATGTAGATTTCTATCCTCTTGGAGAGATTGAAGAGGAGATTTTGAGAGAATTTGTAAGGAGATGTTCTAGCTTTGCATAGATCGGCGGGAGACTTTGTGGGAGAGATATTCACCTTTCCCTTAAAGGGAAAAAGCTAAGTATTGTGTTATTCATTATCTTTTGATTTTTGTAAACACTTATATAGTGGATTTGCTTTGGTTAAATGAATTTTTCATTGTGTTTTCTTCGTGTTTTGTGATGGGCTTCTCTTACTCTCTCTTCTTGTTTGGAAATAATGGTATGAGAAGATTATGCCATTGTTTTTATTTTACTTTTCTTTAGTAATGAGTGGAATTCAAGTTTAGGATTTTTTGATGCATGTTAGAAGAGGATTTAATTATAAATGTGATGGTTCTTACTTGAAGTTTATTTACATTATAATAATAGCCTGTTGTACTGTTAAAATTTATTGTAATTGCTTTAAGACCCAAGAGGGCTGTGTAATTCTCAACAAAGTAGACCCACATTCAGTTTCTATGGATGGTTAAGTTCAAGAGAGTTAAATGCAAATAAATAGTGAAATATTCTTTGATTGGCGTAGAATTGAAGATTTTAGAGTGACAGACTAAAATCCCGAATTCGGTCCTATTATTTGATTATTGAAGTAGAGATGTTAGCCCTCAGGCGAGGGGAATGTGGGAACTCCGAAGTGAGAGCCGGTATCCTCCCAACCTAGCCAAGGATTCAATAAACAAGCATAGGATTAGTCAATGTTCTTTATGCCTGGACCAAAGGGTAAGGAATAGGATTGATCCTATTTGACACATACAATATTTAATGCATCTCATTCCTTCACATTATCCAATTCATTACATAAGAATAGTAGTTTTTAATTTCTCAAAATTCTCCAAACTAATTCAACCAAAAGGGGGTATCTTTAGAATTAATATTTGCATCTAGAAGTAGTTATTAGTAGTGTTAAACTTAAGACTTATATTTTGGAGTATCTATTACTAAAACCACTTAAATTGCACTTCCAAACTAAGAACTAATAGTAGTAGATTAGAATTTGACTAAGGACCTCTTACCTCGCTTCCCTATGGGATGAATTTACAAAATCATTATAAATAAATAAATTTAGGTTCATAAATTCTTGCATATTAAAAGTTGCATCAAGGTTTTGGCGTCATTGTCGGGGGTTTAAATCTTCTAGTAGTGGTGTCAAATTCTTGTACTCTTAGGTATATAAAAAGTCACTATCAAGTTTTAGGCGCCGTTGCCAGGGATTTAAATCTTCTAGTAGTGTTGTCAAATTCTTGTATTTTTAGGTATACAAAAGTTTCTGTGAAGTTTTTAGCGTCGTAGCTGAGGAAGCTTCAGTAAAAACTTTAGGAGAATTTTAGTTGAAGTAAGTAAGGTTAGACTTGGAAAACTATATTGTGGTAAAAAACTATTTTTGTGTGAAAGTGTTTTTATATGAAAAAGTGTTGTGAAAAAAAAAAATAATTTTTTTTATTAGAAATAAGGTGTTCGTGAAAATGTTTTGTTGTGTTGAATATATTTCACACGTTATTTCTTTAATTGTTAATGTATTGTTTATTATATTGCGTATGCAAAATAAAGGATCTAGAGGACTTGTGCCTTGTGATTCCGAGTTTGAAAAAAAAAGAAAAAAATAAAAATATAAAGAAGACTCGAAAAACTAGAAATGGGAATATAAAATTTTCAAAATAATAACTTGGAAAATCATCATACTTCATTGAGGGATTATGTAAATCTTACGACAGATGAAATTCACTCAAGTATACAAAACCCTGTCATAGAAGCTGACTTGTTTAAAATAAATCCTGAGATTATTAAACTGGTGCAGAACAATGAGTTTGGGGGAACTCCTTTGGAGGATCCCTATTTACGCTTATCAAATTTTATAGAACTTTATGCTATATTTCTTTATAATGGCATGTCAGACGATGCTGTCAGACTAAGGCTTTTTCCTTTCTCATTAAGGGATAAGTCTAAAATGAGGTTATACTCATTAGCACCTGACTTTATTAAAAATTGGGAGGAGTTAACTCAGAAGTTCCTAACTAAGTATTTTCCACCTTCAAGGACTACTAAACTTAGAAATGATATTATCTCATTTTGTCAGTATGTTGGGTAATCAGTATACGAAGCCTAGGAAAGATTTAAGGAACTCCTAAAAAAGTGTCCACACCATGCTCTGCCCGATTGGTTAATCATCAAAACATTTGACAATCGGTTAGTAAGATCCCTTAGGTTTGTAATTGACACTACTACTGGTGCATCATTAATTTAAAAGTCATTTGATGAAGTGTATGCGTTAATTGAAAATATGACTGGAAACAAATTTTAATGGCCCTCTACAAAGTAATTCTAAAAAAAGTAGCCAGTGTTCTCGATTCAGATGTGATTACAATTCCTGCATCTGAGGTTGCCGCAATATCAAAGAAGTTGGACCAATTTGGAATAACCAGCCTCAACTCACTCCAATAAGTGAGGAAAGTTCATTAGGGCATATGATTGATTCTAACTTATCATATGATGCTTTAAATACCATAAACAACCCATTCTCTAACTTTTACAACCAGGTTGGGAGAATCAACCTAATTTTAACTGGAATCATACTACTGACGGTGGAAACCAAAAATGGGAAAATAATCATGCAAATTCTAATGGAAGTTGGAATAATCAGGGGAACACAAACTATAGACCTTCATATCCACCGGACTCTTATAATGATCAACAATTTGAGGATAAGAAGATGTCTATGGAAGAAGTGGTATTGCAAATGGAAAACCAGTTGCAAAGTAAAAATGTTGTGAATAAAAACTTAGAGAATAAACTAGGACAAATTGCTAATTCACTCAAGGAACACTTCTTAGCAACATTGAGATCAACCCTAAAAAGCACACTAATGAACAAGTAGAAGCTGTCCAATTAAAAAGTGGAAGAGAGTCAGAGGATGTTGTTAGAAACAAAGGAAACTAAAAGACATGAAGAACATGTTTCTAAGGATTTGAAAAAAATAATATCTCCAACTAAAATAAGTTTAGAAAGAACACGACCTGCATTTCTTCAATGACTTAGATGACATGAGTTGGATAAAAAATTTTCAAAGTTCATGGACATACATAAGAAGTTAATGATAAATATTCCTTTCGCTGAAGCTTTGAAACAGATGCCAATTTATGTAAAATTTATGAAGGAGATATTAAACAAGAAAAGGAAATTTAGGGATTACGAGACAGTTGCACTAAGTGAGGAGTGCAGCGCTATACTTCAGAAAAATTTTCCTCGAAAACTCAAAGATCTTTGTAGCTTTACAATTCCTTGTGTAATTGGAAAAAGATTATGTGTAAAAGCTTTATGTGATTTAGGATTGAGCATTAATGTGATGCCTCTATCTATATTTAAACGGTTAGGCTTAGCTGATATTTCTCCCACTACTAAAACTCTTCAGTTAACTAATCGATCTATCATTTACCCAAAAGAGATTGTAGAAGATGTGCTTGTTAAAGTGGATAAATTTATCTTTCCTATGGACTTTATTGTATTAGATATGATGGAAGATAAAGAATATCCCATTATTTTTGGGAGACCTTTTATTATTACTGGACAAGCTATGATAGATGTGCAAAAAAAAAAGTTAACTATGAATATTAATGACCATGAAACCACTTTTGATTTTTTAAAGGCTATGAAATATCCAGCTGAAAGAAATGATGATGATTGTTTTCAGATGGATGAAATTGATTATCTAAGTAAAAACCATTTTTAAAAAAGTTTTGAGAGTAAGTTAACAGATGAGATCAAAATGAGCTTTCATGATGAGTCTAAAATGTTATTTAAAGAAGACTGTATGTATGTTTAGTAGAGGTGTGAAATGATGGACGTTACAAAAAATCTTAAACTTTTAATTCCAACTTTTGAGAAATCTCATGAACTTAAGATGAATGTACCTTATACTATTTTAAAGTTTACCAATTTAGGGAATTCATCTACACCAACAGTCTTTATATGTTTAGATTTGACTCAATCATAAGAAAAACCAAAATTGAATGATGAACAAGGTAAAATTATTGAAATATGAATTGGAAGAGATTTTGAGAATATATTTCAAAAAAAATTTGAGTTGAGAAAAGAGGATAAGGATATTGAAAGAACAATGGAAGAAATTCTTATGGAACCAGAAAAACTTATTTCCTCAACTAAGATAGATATAGAAAGACCACCTCCACCATTTACTCAGTATTGAGGGGAAGAATTGGAAGATAATTTCAAATAAAAGAGTAACATAGAAGATATTAATCTAGAATCTAAAATATCTAACTAATCCAAAATTTAGGAGATCATGAAGTATCATATAAAGATCCATTTCTTATAAATTTCAAGGATGAGATCATGAAGTATCATATAAAGATCCATTTCTTATAAATTTCAAGGATGATATTAACATGAAAATTGAGAAAATTACTAGAAGAATATTGGATCTAGAAGGAAATATAAAGAACAATGATATGAATCAATATGACATAGAAGAGCTCAAAGAAAAAATTAAAGTCGAGGACTTTGTAGGAATCTCTACATCTGGAAAAAATTGGGCTATTGATAAAGGATTACTTAATTGGAATTTTGATCCAGGTGGAATCATTTGTCGGGCTAGCGACGTTAAATCAAGCGCTTTATGGGAGACAACCCATAGTTATCAGTGTGGTTTGATTTAGTATGCTTAAGATTCATGATTGCTAGTGTTAATTTGTTTGCTTTAGTGTGATTGATCTGTTTGCTTGATGTTTGGTAGATGTTTGGATTGTTAGTGTTTTGATTTGCTTTTTGTGTGTCGTGAGGGAGATGATTCATTAAATTCTTACTATGGTTATACTTGTATGTTCTCTTGTAGTAGTTGGACTGACAAGTCCACTACAACTCGGGTCTCACCCGAACTTGAGTTTTACAAAAGACATTATGAATTTTTACAGCGATAGTTCCATCTCAATTTTGTTACTTCCTTTCTTGGACTGTGTTTTCATTTGATAGGAGTCGCGAACCTATTTGATGAGTAACTTATGAATGATTTTACATCGTACTTATAACTGCTAGAGGTGCTTAATTTTTGGGATATGGTGATGTCTGGTGTTGGTGCTCAAGAGCCAATATATCAGAGATAATCTTACCTTTGGGATTAGAATTTATAAAATCATTTATAAACACCTAATATATTTTTATAGGAATTTCGTTAGAAAATTGGAAGTAAGTTAGTGAGATGCGATGAGATGGAGGAAGAATTGACCTCATTTATCTTGTTTGTGTGTTTTTGTTTGTGTTTGTGTTACAATTTATAAGACTTGAAGATCATTTTTATGTTCTAATTTTGATCCAAGCTATGCTAGTTAGAATTTTGTTTAGTTAAATTCATTCTAGCATGTTTAGTTTAGATTTACTGTCTTCTACATGTTCTCTATCCTAATAAATAATTGTAGATGTTTTTGATAGAAATTTTTGGTAGATAGAATTTCTAAACTATTTTTCTTCTTACTTATATTCTCTGCACTAAATGTTATACATGGTAAAATTCAAGTTTGGGGTTAGCAAGAGAAAAGAAATTTTACAGTGAATATACTTCCTTTTAGTTTAGTATTATTGCAAGCATATCTTAGGCTTAATTTACTTACTCATGTTGTCATTCTATCCTGATTATGCATGCATATAAATTTGATAGATTGTTGTAGTGGCTAGTAGATTCAATTACTATTCCTTTCTGCTACATTTTATGGAATTAAATTGTAAAATATTTTAAAATGCAAGTTTAGGGGAGGGAAGAAAAAGTTTAACTATTAGATGTTCTCAATTTAAATATTTTCAAAAATTATTAATATGATTTTATGTATTGAATTTAATTCAGAGAACTACATTTTGTAGATATTTAAATATTATGGTAGATTTAAGCGAATATCTTTGTAATGAAAATTAATTTTGTAGATTAAGATATTTAGTATAAAATAATAAGACTATAGTTAACTATTTAAATTAAATGAAACTATATTTTGAAGTATTAAGAATCGTGAAAATTCATTTGATAAGAAAAGATTAGGGCTCAATGATGTAAAAGCTATGAAATATTTATATGGTAAAGGAATACTTTGACTTTCAAATTTAGGGAAAGAAAGGTGATGTTCAAAATCGTTAAAGGCTATCCAGATATAGTAATACTCACTTGAAAAAGGAAAAAGAAAGGATTGACAACAATCCTTGAAAAGAAAAGAAAATTTTATAGGATTGAAAGCAATCCAAATCAAAAAGAGAAAAGAAAAGAAAGAAAAAAATATAAAAGTGAGGAAAAGCTTGAGGAGATGTCAAATAAAAAATTGGCTTCACTTGACCTACCTAAAGCAAAAACCTAAATACATTCCTGAACTTATATTTATGGATTAACATCTTTTGCTAGTAGTGTTCTCATGAAGTTCAAATCATTTAAATATTCTAAGTGACTTGATATTACAACATATAATCATTCTTGAAAAGAATAGAAAACTGGAACTCTTAAACTTGATGACTAGATAATCTTGTACTTACAGAGTTAATTTAATTAGTTGAATTTTTTCTAAAAATCTCCCTATAGTATTTACTTAAATCAAACTTACAGTAATTTTGAATTAAAACTTTACTACAATAGATCATAACTTTTATGTAGTACTAAAATTACTTGAGGACAAGTAATAGTTAAGTTTGGGGGATTTTGACCAAAGGAGAATATGTTGAGATTTTCATACCTCTTTTAAACTGATTTTGATGATATTGCTCTTTCAAGGAAGGTATTTTGCATGTTTTTGGTTTCAGGTATAAGAAAGGGACTTTTGGAGAAAATGAAACAAAAACGATGCAATTTGGAGCAAAAACGAGCAAGAAATGAAATATTGCACAGTCATCTTTCGATGCTTAATCTATTTTTCGCTTCTTGAATATTTTTGAATGAGATTACACTTTAAAGGAGGGTTGTTTTTATGCTTATATTGTAGGGCTATCTGTTAGAAACACAACACAACTAAAATGGGGGCAAAACGGAGCTAAAATGGAGCCAAACAGAGCGAAATGGTGGAGCTGCACAGTTTGCTTGCTTACGGCGCCTAAAACGGCGTCGAATGCGAGATTTACCCGAGAAGACCAAAAAATGACAGAAAATTTTGCTGACTGCGCCCTCAAGGTCGTTGACGGTGTCCGGGACGACTATGGACCGACTTTTGGTGGTTATGGGTCGAAATTCAATGTATTTGGACTATTTTTGAAAGGATTTTTGTTGCAACTCTTCAAACTTTGTCCCTACACTTTAAAAGAATGAATTTAGGTTAGAAAAAGAGGTTTTTTTTAGAGGAATGTTAGGAAAAGTGTGGAGAAATTTTAGGGTTTTTAGAATGGGAGTAGAAATGTATATTTCTACCCTTTTGGAGAGATTGGAGAGGAGATTTTCAGAGAATTTGTAAGGAGATCTTCTAGAATTACATGAATTGGCGGGCGTGGGAGACTTTGTGGGAGAGATATTCGTCTTTCTTTCGAAGGGAAAAAAACTAACTATTGTGTTCTTCATTAACTTTTGATTTTTGTGAACACTTATCTAGTGGAATTGCTTTGGTTAAATGAAGTATCCATTATGTTTTCTTCGTGTTTTGCGATGGGCTTTTCTTACTCTCTTCTTGCTTGGAAATAATGGTATGAGAAGATTATGCCATTGTTTTTATTTTACTTTTCTTTTTTAATGAGTAAAATTCAGGTTTAGATTTTGTGATGTTGTTTTCATTTTACTTTTCTTTTGTAATGAGTAGAATTCATGTTTAGGATTTTGTGATGCGAAGAAGCAGATTTAATTATCAATGTGATGGTTTTTACTTGCACTTTATTTACATTACAATAAATGGAAGTGGATTTAATTATAAATGTGATGGTTTTTACTTGCACTTTATTTACATTACAATAAAGATCCGAATTTAATTATAAATGTGATAGAATTCATGTTTAGGATTTTGTGATGCATGTTAGAAGTGGATTTAATTATAAATGTGATTTATTTACATTACAATAAAGGCCTATTGTAGTGTTAAAATTCATTGTAATTGCATTAAGACCCAAAAAGGTTGTGTAATTCTCAACAAAGTAGAACCACATTTAGATTCCATAGATGGTTAAGTTCATGGGAGTTGAATCCAAATAAATAGCAAAATATACTTTGATGGGTGTAGAATTGGAGATTTTAGGGTGACAGACTAAAATCCCCAATTCAGTCCTATTATTTAAGTGCTGAAGCAGAGATGTTAGCCCTCAGGCAAGGGGAACGTGGAAGCTCGAAAGTGAGAGTCGGTATCCTCCCTAACTAGCCACGGATTCAGTAAACAAGTATAGGATTAGTCAATGTTCTTTATGTCTGGACCAAACGGTAAAGAATAGGATTGCTCCTATTTGGAACATACAATATTTAATGCATCTCATTCCTTTACATTATCCAATTCATTACATAAGAATAGTAGTTTCAATAGCTCTCATTCCTTTACATTATCCAATTCATTACATAAGAATATTATTTTTTAATATCTCAAAATTCTTATTCCTTTACATTATCTAATTCATTACATAAGAATAGTAGTTTGTAATATCTCAAAATTCTCTAAACCTTTACATTATCCAATTCATTACATAAGAATAGTAGTTTGTAATATCTCAAAATTCTCCAAAGCAATTTATCCAAAAAGGGTTATCTTTAGAATTAATATTTGCATTTAGGAGTCATTATTAGTTGTGTTAAACTTAAGACTTACATTTAGGAGTATCTATTAGTAAAACCTCTTAAATCACACTTCTAAACTAAGGAATATTAGTATTACTAGGAGATTTGACTGAGGACCTCTTACCTCGCTTCCCTGTGGGATCGATAAACGGGACTCCACTAGAGCTCTGTGGGATCGATAAACGGGACTCCACTAGAGCCCTGTATTACTTGAGTGATACGTATACTTGTGTTTGAAATTGTGACTTTACAAAATCATTATAAATATATAAATCTAGGTTCATAAATTTTTTCATATTAAAAGTTGCATCAAGTTTTTGGCGTTATTGCCGAGGGTTTAAATCTTCTAGTAGTGATGTCAAATTCTTGTATTTTTAGGTGTATAAAAAGTCGCTATCAAGTTTTTGGCGTCGTTGTCGGGGATATTCTAGTAGTGGCATCAAATTATTGTATTGTTAGGTATATAAGAAGTCGCTGTCATTTTTTAGGGTCGGTCCCAAGCTTTCGACCCTCTTCTAAAATTATTACTCAAATTCTAAATCCCCCCAGGGTCAGCACTTACACACTGATTCCCATCCTCTATAAATTCCTGAAATCACATAACTCAAAATCTACTCTCCAATCTCCAGCGAGAGTCTCTACTTCTTAACCTTGATAAAATATTCACCTGGTATACTCCTCAGTGGAAACAAATAGCACACACAACTCTACACATTTTTCTAGGTCTGTTGACTTGGGAGTCTATGGTTTTGTTGATCTTGTCGGTCAACACCAATACGCGTGGTGTGCTTGCCAAACACACCACACATATTGGTGGTCCATTTGTTGACTTCACTTTTGGTTGAGATGTATTTTTTTCCTCTTTAGTAGCCTAGGGTCTAGCCATAGGTCTTTCCTATTGACTATCCTTAGAAAACTAGAAAAGACACCCTCACCATTAGATTTTTTAAACTCTTCTTTACTCAACTTGAAGTTCCACATATTGGTCCTAACCTCTAGCACTTAGTAGGTGGGGTCACTATGAGGGAGCTCAAGGAGAGCTCCTACAGGGCTTTTTGACCTCAGGGTTGACCCTTGGTGTTGGTCTAGAGCTAATGCACTCACTTCACTCACAATCACTCACTACCATAAACCCAAAATTTCCTGACTTTAGTCCCTTGAGCCTTTGGGAAACTCATGTAGATGGTCCCCTAAACCTACTAGCCCTAGGCAAGGGTTTAACTAAGACCAATGCATAGAGAACCCAAATGGGGTTTCTATTGGTCCATGGCTTACTTTTGGTGGTTAATTCCCCAATTTTACCTCAGCCTGACATTTTTCTCCTAAACTCCCCCAAATTACCTAATTACCCTTGAAACCCTAAATTTGGCCAAAATTCCCAAATTTATCCAAAATATCCAAACTTATTCAAAATCATTTCAAACCTTTTGAAAACATCCAAATTGCCCAAAATCACCAAAAAACTGTCAAATTACCAAAATGTCATTCATGGGCCAAAAATTTTTAAAATTTTTAAAAATCTAAAAAATTCTCAAAATATTCTAAATATTACCAATTTCATCTTTCTCAACTACCACATAACCCAATTTAGCCAATTTGACCATTCCTGACCAAGACCCCCAAATTTGCCTTTAAATGCCCAAATTTCCCCAAATTCAACTAAAATGTCCTTCAATTTGATCCCAATCTCCCCAAATTTCAATCCCAAACTCAAATTCACATTTAATGTGACCAAAATAAACCAAATAAAAGCATGATTGGCCCATGATTTGAACCAAATTTTGATTTAGATAAAAGCCTCAATTTTGGCCACATGACATAATCTCATCAAATTGAATTTCTTAAGCCCAAAATTGGCACCCAATTTATGCTGAAAACTATTCATGACATTCCTATTGACCATTTTCAATAATCAATTTGGACTTAGCCGAAGGCTAGCCCAATCTAGACCCAAGTCTATCCCAACATGCCCAAAATGACCAATTTTCAATTTCCTTCAAATTGACCCTCCAATTAAACTCAAAATTCTTTCAGTCCTCCACCAAAATTGTTCCTTAGAATCATCTACACCAAATGCAACATTTATTTGGACTAAATGACATGGATAGTCTAGCCCGAACCCAATTTTTGGTCATTTGCACCCACTTGGAGCCATGCACAAAATGTAGCCTAACCACCACAAAGCCATCAAATTAATGTCTCCATAGCCATTAGTTGGACCCTAAGACCGAGCCAAAGCTCACCTAACCATCTAAGCTAAGCCATGGACCAATGGTCCCTTAAATTAAGGGATTTCATGCCATATTTTCTTAAGCTTAAGATTAACTTTCCCAAAACTAAACCCAAGCCCATTAAATTAATGTGACATATTCCCCTGGGTTCCCTGAGGTCTTAGCCACTTGCCCCATACCATGGGCAGCCGACCTAGTCGCCGGAAAAGCCAAAACTGAGGGCCACCTCCCCTTGAACTTCACTCGAATCAAACCAAGAGGCCACTTCACAAAAATGAGATGTTAGAGCCTCTCTCACCTACACCTAAGCACCACATTGCACCCCCTCAATTGGCCATGACAACCAACCCTTAACCATTTTTATAAAAGCTTCCCTCCCCACGACCATGGGAGTGGTGCTAAAATTTTCTCAAAGAGAGCATCCCCTTTCACTCACAAATCTTCTTTGAGACCTCCTCAGTGCAATCCAACTACCTCCCCTACTGATTCCCACAATGGAAGCCCCATTTTGAGTTTAAATTTATGCCTAAAACCAGGACAGAGCTCATTACACTCCCACAGTCTACCAAACTTCAATTACTTGTACCCACACCTTTACAACACCGAAAGAAGACAAAGCCCCATCAAATCCCCCTTCCACTAAGCCCCTAGCATAGACTTTGATCAACACCTGAAATCGAGCTTGGTCAAATCCATACCTAGACCCTACATCACAGCGAGAGGCCCAATCCCTAGCCTTCTTGGACCCCAACAAACATGTCGAGCACCTCTGATCAAAGCTTCCCATCTTAGAGCTAAGGTATTAAACTTCTTCTCCTCCTGAGCCTCTTTTGATTCTACATTTGCTTGAGCTTAATTTCATGGCATCTTAATCGTTTGGATAAGTTCCTCTAGTCTAGACGTGCATTTAAAAAAATATTTCACTTAATTTTGTTGAGAAATGAGGGATATATCAAGCTTTGAAGATGGACGGTTCTTGGGCTAGGCTATCAGGGACGATGAAGGAGCGCAGTTCGATCAAGCATGTACCGTATGGACGGTCAAGATGAAGCTGGATAGTGCTTCGGGACATAAACTGTTGACCGAGTCAGCGCTGAAGTGGATGGTGGAACCAAACGGGAGCGTGCTGCGTGGAGCTACGTAGCTGCCTAGGATGATGTGGCACCGCGCATTTAAATAGATAAATAAGGAATTAAAAAAGTTCAGAAAATGACCATTAACTTTAAAAATCCATATCTTGGTATAGAAAAATCATAAAAATAAAATAAAAATATTTTCTTGCTCAGTGAGTAGAGGAGAACATTGTGGGTTAAATTTTGTGTCCATTTGATGCATATTTGATTTTAAAAAAAATCAATTAGAGTTAGGAGTCTTTTGATTCTCTATGCATATAGGCATTTTGCAATAGCTTGAATTTTTGACATGTGGTAGCCTCTATTAAGGGGAACATTCTTTGATTTTTCCAAAATCAAAGAAGACCTCTAGACAGAGATCCATGTGTTTCAAGTTTAAGTACATTATTTTCTTAAATTAATCATTATAATTAGCGTGCTGCTTAAAAAAATCAAAAAAATATTTGGAAGGTTTATGATGTGTTGACCTCACTTTTGGTTGAGGTTTAGTTTTTCCCTTTTAATAGCTTATGGTCTAGCCATAGGATTTTTCCTAGTGACTATTCTTAGAAAACTAAACATTGAACCCTCACCATTATAAATTCTACCCTCTTCTTTACTCAACTTGAAGTTCCACATATTGGTCCTAACCTCTAGCATTTAGTAGGTGGGATCACTATGGGGGAAACTCAAGATGAGTTACCCTTAAGACTATTGAACCTTAAGGTTAACCCTGGGTGTTGGTCTAGGGCTAATTCACTCACTACACTCATCTAAATAAACAATCACTCACTACCTTAAACCTGGAACTTCTAAGCCTAGATCCCTTGTTCTTTTGGGATACTCATGTAGATGGTCCCCTAAACTTACTAGCCTTAGGGCTACGGTTTGGCTAAGAACACTTTGTAGAGGACCCAAAATGGGATTTCCATTGGTCCATGGCTTTTTGGTAATGATTGGTACCTCAACTCTACCAAAATACCCACCTTGGCCTTTTACCCCTAAAACACCCCCAAATTACCAAAAAACCCCTCCATAGCTCAAAATCCCAAAAGTTCAAAAAATTCCCAGAAAATCTCAATAAATCCCAAATATTTCCAATTTCATTTCTCTCAACTACTAAATGACCAAATTTGGCCAATTTGACCATCTTTAACCAAAATCCCCAAATTGACCTTTAAAGACCCAAATTTCCCCAAATCCAACTCAAATGTCCATCAATTTGATCTCAATTGACCCTAATTCCAATCCTAAACTCAAATTCACTTTTGATATGACCAAACTAAACCAAATTTAAGATCAATTGGTCCATGATTTGAGCCCAATTTTTTGTTAGATTAAAGCCCCAATTTTGACCATATGACATAATCTCACCAAATTGAACCCATAACCTAATCAATTGGCCCAAATTAATGTTGAAAAATCTAGATAAAATTCCTATAAATCAAAATCAACCATGAATTAACCTTGGTGAATCCTCATATCCATATTATTTTTTCCTAAATAAAAAATTCCCAAATTTAGCCCCAAATTGGCTAAGTTCCCAAATTTCACCCAAATGATTTCCTTAACCTCCAAATTGGCATCCAATTCATGTTGGAAACTCTTCATGAGGACCTTATTGACCATTTATTACAATCAATTTGGACTTATCCCAAGGCTAACCCAAGCTAGACCCAAGCCTAGCCCAACAAAACCAAAAAGATTAAGGTTCAAAAATCCCTCAAATTGACCCTTCAATTGAGCTCAAAACTACTTCCATTCTTCACCAAAGTTGTTCCTTATGATCATATACACCAAATTAAATATTTAATTGGGCCAATTGACATGGCTAGCCTAGACCAAACCCATGTTTTGGTCATTTGCAGCCACTTGGACCCATGCACTAAATGTCACCTAAACACCCTAAAGTCACCAAATTAACTCTACCACAACAATTAGTTAGACTTAGTTACGAGTCTGAACACCATGAAACCACCTAAATCAAGCCATGGACTAAAGGTTCCCCAAATTAAGGGATATTATTTCCAAAAATGCACATGCTTAAGATATCTTTCCCAAATCAAAACACTTTTGCATTAAATTGTTGTGATGGATTCCCCGGCCAACCTAGTGGCTAGAAAAGGCCAAAACTAAGAGCCACTCCCATGAAACCTCACCTAAATCAAACCTAGAGGCCAACTCATCCAAATCAAATTGAAGAGCTCCTCTGCCCTCTACCTAAGCACCATAATGCACCCAAACTTATGCCCTAAGAGCGGTCCCATGGCTATTTTTATAAAAACTCAGCTCCCACGGCCATTGGAGGTGTGCTGAAATTTTCCTAGAGAGGGATCTCCAAACTTCATACAGAGCTTCCCTAAGATCCCCTCAGTGCATTCCAACCATTTTCCCTCACTAATTTCCATTGTCGGAGCTCAATTTTGAGCTTCAAACCTTGCGGAAACTAGGACAGCACCCAATACCCCTCCACAGTCCACCAAACTCAAATTAACTTCACCCACACCTTCACAACAGTGAAAGAAGCCAAAGCCCCATCAAATTACCCTCTGAAATAGCCTCCACTATAGCTCTAGACCAACACCTGAAATCGAGCTTGATTGAATTCATACCTAGGCCTTACACCAAGACAAGGGACTCAATCCCTAACCTCCTTGGACCCTAACAAACGTGTCGAACGCCTCTGATTGAAGCCTCCCTTCTCAAAGACAAGGTATAAAACTTCTCTTCCTCCTGAGCTTATTTTGGTTCTCCATCTACTTAGGCTTGATTTCATGGTCCATTAACCATATGGATATGTTCGTCTCACTTAGACGAGTCTATAGGATCAAAACCGAGGTGATTTGGTTCAGTCTAGGCTGAGATCTTAGGGTTTTAGTGTGGACGGTCACGGAATCATTCTATCATAGATGATGACGAGGAGTCGTCCGATCGTGCGTGTATCACATAGACGGAGGAGATCGAGCCGGACAACACTCCGGGACATAAACTGCGGGCCGAGTCAGCAGCTACGTGTATGGCGACAGTCAACCAGAGCGCGCCACACATGCTTTTGGAGCTGTTTAGGATCTAGTCAGCAGGCGTGGTTTAAATAGATAAATAGGGCTTTCTCTTATTTATTTAAATATCCTTACCTTAGAAAATTCTAACTTTGTGTAGAAAAATCACAAAAATAAAATAAAAATACCCTCTTGCTCAGTGAATAGAGGAAAATAATGTGAAATAAATTTCAAGACCATGTTATGCATATTTTATTTTTAGTTAATTAAACTTTGTTTTGAATCATTTTATTCTCCATGAATATTGATACATCCCCTTGGCTTGAAACTTTGGCTTGTTGCAAACTCTATCAAGGGAAATATGCTCTAATTTTTTCAAAGTCAGAGGAGTTTCCTATACAGAGATCCATATTTTTCAAGTTATTCCACATTTTTTCCTTAAAATAATTATGGAAATTAGCATATTGATTCGAAAATCCTAAGAAAATTTTGGAAGGTCCACCATGACTAGTGAAACCTTTGGAAATAATTTCATGGGTCAAGTGATTTAAAATGAACTTAAATTTTACAAATACTAAATCACATAATTTTGAAAAATATAAACATTTAAATGACTTGATTTTTGATCTCCACTGTGATTTATGATTCAAAGAACTCATCATAAAAATTTCCAAAAATTTTGAGTTCATTTGACAACTTAAGTTGATTTTTATAGATAAATACCACTTTTGGCATTTAAATGATTTTCAAAAATCAAAATATACTCAAAAAATTATGAAATTTAGTTTTTTTGTGTTCTCTGTGATCAAGGGTATTTCTTAAAAATAAAATGATATTTAAAATAAAAACTTGATTTTTAGCCTATTTTAAATATTTAAATAATTAAAAATCCATAAAAATCACAAAAATAATAAAACTCATGGAAATGTTCTAAATTGCTTCTTAATCACTTTAAAAAAATTAGAATATTTTTCCTGATTTTCTAAATAAAGATATCAAATTTCAAAGCTTAAAAATAATTTTTTCAAAGCTAAAAATGAGTTTTCACTAAAAATTATTCAAATAAATCAAAGAAAAATAAAAAAAAATTATAAATTTTTCTCCTCTGAGTTCTCTAATCTCAGAGAGATTTTTCAAAAATACAAAACTTAATTTTTACCACCTAAAATATTTTAATTTTATTAAATAGCCCAGAACTTAAAATGAAACTAATAAATCACAGAGAATTCAAAAAATTATGAAATTTTATCTTAAGTCTTGTCTGATCTTGATCTACCTCCAATAAAAATTTTAAGGGATTAGAATTTACCTTGGTAAAGTTAGGAATTTTCTTTGAAAAATATTATTTTTGCATGAAAATAATTACATAAATTAAATTAAATTTTGAAAAATCACATTTTCTCTCTGATGTCTTAATTGACCCATGAATTAGGTAGGAAAAAAATTTCAAAGTCATTTTAATTGAATTTGACAAATTATGAGGTGTTAGAGCTTTAGGGGCAAATGTGTAATTTTGGAAATTTAGCCTTAATTAACATTTAGGCTTAATTTAAGCATCGAAAATGGGTAACCTTTAATCTTAATCAATTCATTTGATGTTTGAAAGATAAAGGGGTTAATTGGTAGAAACCAATCTCACTTTCTTAATTAAGATTAATAAATTTCTAAATTATTTAAATTTAGAAGTTTATTAAAATTAAATGATCCTGGCTTAACCTTTTCAAAACTAATTAAGACACTCACCTAGGTCTTAAGGGCTTAGTAGTGACTTATGATAACTTAAAATAGATTAAACAAGGATTAGAGAAATAAATATAACTAAATCAAACATCCTTGAAACACCACTAAGCCCAATTAGGATTAAAAATTTGGCTAAGTGTTCAAATTGCACTAACTTGCCCCTTTAAGGGTCTTAACCCACATAATTCTTCAATTTCATAAGTGATAATTACCCTATTCTTAGGGATAATTGAGACATCAGTGCTCACTGAGTAATACAGGACAAATGATAATTACCTCTTTCTTAGGGATAATTGAGACATCAATGTTCACTGAGTAATAAGGATAAGATTACCCTATTCTTAGGAATAATTAAGACATCAGAGTTCACTGAGTAATAAGGGTATTTACAAGCACTAACTTGCCCCTTTAAGGGTTTTCACCCACATAATTTTCAAATTAAATGATAAGTGATAATTACCTTTGCCCCTTTAAGGGTCTTCACCCACATAGTTATTAAATTGAATGACAAGAACTTGCCTCTTTAAGGGACTTCACCCACATAATTCTTAAATTGAATCACAAGTGATAATTACCCTATTCTTATCCCTTTAAGGGTCATCACCCACATAATTTTCAAATTGAATGACAAATGATAATTACCCCTTTCTTAGGGATAATTAGGACATAATTCTTAAATTGAATCACAAGTGATAATTACCCAATTCTTAGGGATAATTGAGACATCAGTAAGTAATAAGGGTATTTACAGGATGAACCATTAAGCAACATAATGAGTTTAAATGGACTCGAGACATTTCACTAGTTGGTGAGATATTTACAGGATGAACCATTAAGCAACATAATAAGTTTAAATGGACTCGAGACTTTTCACCATTTGGTGAGAGTGAGGCATGAACCTGCTTCCCCCTTCTAACTTGTTGGATACATCAGAGGCCTATTAAACTTAATATTCTTCACTCAATGAAATCATCCTTAATTAAACTTTTAAGGACTCACCAAGATATGACATAGGGTTAGGAAAATTGCCAAAATTTTACCTTTCCTGTTCTTCGTAAACTGCATTAACATGCATTTTAAGTTTCAGGTGGTGGAACGAGAAGACTCACCAGGTACACTTTTATAGTTTTCAACATTGTCTTTCTTGCACTATCATACTGTACTTTTATACTTGCAAATTTGCATGCTAAACAATGATGTCACCCTGCATGAAAACTAAAACCATCAGGATAGCCANCACAACATTCAAAATATAAAACAACTCAAAATTTAATCACAAACATCACACAAAACCGCAACTTCAACTATATTAAAAAGTCTCTATCGGATGATCGGGAATCCCTTGGAGGAGGTAACCTACGGTTGCTAACGAGGCTTCCCATGGTTTAAATGAAATTATGGAACTCATTAAGTTGAAGTTTAGTAAGTTGATTTGGACTAAGTGAATCCAAAAGAAAATAGTGGTGCTAGAAAGAGGGAATCATAGGATCCTAACCAGTGTCACTTTAATCAACTTTCATATGCCCTCACAAAATTTAAAGAACTTCAACCATAGGGCAACCTGATTTGATACTATAACTTGGCACACTAAATAACTCAAACTTGTCGCAGCAAGGAACTTGGAGCTAGCATGATGGGCAGCACGACCTTCTTCAACAGCAAAACCCGTCTTCCCCAGCTAAACCAATCTTCCTCAGACTTAAACAACAAAGCCATAAGACTTATCTTCCCCAGCTAACCCAATCTTTCTTCCTTAGACTTAAACAACAAAGCCATAGGACTTTGATAGCTAAACCAATCTTCCTTCCTTAAACTTAAGCAACAAAGCCATAGGACTTTGAGGTTGTTTTTATTGTAACGTAAATCCTCACCTTATCTTTAGGCCTTTGCATAGCCCTGCTATACAATATAAGCCCAAACTCGTCTTAGGATTCCGAGGTTGTCATTTTTCATGACCTAAATCCTTACATCTTTCAAGCTATTTGTGTGAACATTTCACACGAATGTGAGCCCTAACTAATAAAATTAGCAGGATGAAACACCCAAATATTTCTCCTCAAAACTGAGACCAAACATTAGGATAGCTTGGGAAGTCACTAAGGTTCTCCTCTGGGTCCATGACATCCCCTAGTTCTTCTTCCTTTGGATTCTACAATAAAATGTTCCAAATTTGAACTAGTCCCCTTTCACACCTCTACGTCCCATTTCGTTGAAGAGTCATACCCTTTGAAATTCCTTGAAGATAATATTTCTTGATTTTTATCGAGAGTCTTCTTAGGTGGCTTTGGTCATTTAAGATATAATTAACTATAGGGGCTTGCTCTTA
>JXCR01137218.1:121009-131477 GCA_002079205.1 Phalaenopsis hybrid cultivar | reverse complement strand
CCAAAATTTAAAATAATTCTAACATTTAAAGAAAATTCAAAAAATCATGAAATTTTGTCCAAATGGTTGTTTGGTCCAGGTCTACCTCCAGTAAAATTTTAAGTGATTAAGTTTCACCTTGGTCAATTTAGAAAATTTGCTTTCAAAAAATTCCATTTTTGCATGAGAATAATTGTATAAATAAAATTAAATTTTGAGAAATCAAATTTTCTCACCTGATATCTTAATTGATAGATGAATGAGGTAGGATAAAAACTTCAAATTCATTTGATTTGAATTTGACAAATTATGAAGTGTTAGAGCCTTAGGGGCAAAATTGTAATTTTAGGAATTTGGCCTTGATTACCATTTAGGCTTAATTCAAGGAGGGAAATGGGCAACCTCTGATCCTAATTAACTTGTTTGGATGATTGAAATTAAAAAGCAATTAATTCGTAGAAACAAACCTCACTTTCCTAATTAAAATGATAAATTAATAAATTTCTAAATTATTAAAATCTGGAAGTTTATTAAAATTAAATGAACATATATTTCTCCTTAAAACTGAGACCAAACATTAGGATAGCTTGGGAAGTCACTAAGGTTCTCCTCTGGGTCCATGACATCCCCTAGTTCTTATTCCTTTGGATTCTACAATAAAATGTTCCAAATTTGAACTAGTCCCCTTTCACACCTCTACGTCCCATTTCGTTGAAGAGTCATACCCTTTGAAATTCCTTGAAGATAATATTTCTTGATTTTTATCGAGAGTCTTCTTAGGTGGCTTTGGTCATTTAAGATATAATTAACTATAGGGGCTTGCTCTTATAGGAAGCATGTCCAAACCAAGCTTAATATAAACCCTATGTAATCCTTTTCATTAAATAGGGGAAGTTGTCAGCAAATATAAAGGTTTCGCCGACCAAACAGACGTCATACTTTCCTTAGTTTATTTGATCGAGCCTCATCCTCAAGTCTTGTGTTTATTCTTCGGGATAGATACAGGAATTGAGGTACAGTGCTCTTTGATTTTAAATTATAAAAAATATGGGGTCAGTTTGATTTCATACTTCAACGTCCTTCTAAAGCGGGCGACGGGATTTCAATTCCAGCGACCGGCAGCTTATTACGGGCAACTCCCCTCCAACCCTGAAATAATGCCGACAAGATGACTAGAGAATCTTTAAGAAAAATTCTCATGAGCCAAGCCATTCAAAATAAACCTAATTTGCCTAAACCCTAAAACATTAAGATAATTAATTTTGGAAAACAGAAACATCAAAATGACTTGATTTTTTATCTCCACTCTTGTTTAAGATCTAGAGAACTTCCCATAAAAATTTCAAATCATTTTGAGTCCATTTGATAGCCTATATTGATTTTTCAAGTTAAGTATCATTTTTGGCACTAAAATGATTTTTAATGATCAAAATATAACTCAAAAATTTATGAAAACTTGTTTTTAAAGTTCACTATGATTAGAGGAATTTTATAAGAATAAAATGGTGTTTAAAATAAAAATTTCATTTTTAAGCCTATTTTAAATATTTAAATAATTAAAAATTATTAAAAGCTACAATAATAATAAAATTCAAAAATACATACAAAACTAAATTTTCCCTATTTAAATTAATTTATATTTAATAAATACCCCAAAATTTAAAATAATTCTAACATTTAAAGAAAATTCAAAAAATCATGAAATTTTGTCCAAATGGTTGTTTGGTCCAGGTCTACCTCCAGTAAAATTTTAAGTGATTAAGTTTCACCTTGGTCAATTTAGAAAATTTGCTTTCAAAAAATTCCATTTTTGCATGAGAATAATTGTATAAATAAAATTAAATTTTGAGAAATCAAATTTTCTCACCTGATATCTTAATTGATAGATGAATGAGGTAGGATAAAAACTTCAAATTCATTTGATTTGAATTTGACAAATTATGAAGTGTTAGAGTCTTAGGGGCAAAATTGTAATTTTAGGAATTTGGCCTTGATTACCATTTAGGCTTAATTCAAGGAGGGAAATGGGCAACCTCTGATCCTAATTAACTTGTTTGGATGATTGAAATTAAAAAGCAATTAATTGGTAGAAACAAACCTCACTTTCCTAATTAAAATGATAAATTAATAAATTTCTAAATTATTAAAATCTGGAAGTTTATTAAAATTAAATAAACATAGGACTTAGGGGTATGACTTTTGAATTCAATAATTAATAAATTTAATAGCCTTATTTGATTTTCAAATGAAATTCAAATAATGAATCATGATCACCTAAAATTTAACCTTTTCAAATTTAATTAAGACACTCACCTAGGTCGTAAGGGCTTAGTAGCGATCTAAGTTAAATATAGATTGATTAAATGAGGATTAGAAAAGCAAAAGTAGCCAAAATTTAATACCTTTAAAACACCACAAGCCCAATCAGGACCAAAACACTAGCTTGCGCCCTTTAAGGGCTTCATTCACATAATCTTCAAAATCAAATTACAAATGATAATTACCTTACTCTTAGGGATAATTAGGACATCAATGTTCATTGAGCATTAGGGCATTCATGGGATGAATTATTAAACAACATAACAAGTTTAAATGGGCTCGAGGCTTTTCACCAGGTGATAAGAGAGAAGCATGGACCTGCTTCTTTCTCTTAACTTGTTGGATACCTCAGAGGACAACTAAACTTAATGTGCTTTACTTAATAAATTCATCCTTAATCAAACTAATAGGGACCCACAACGATATGACATAGGGTTAGGTAGGTCGCTAAAACTTTACTTTCCTGCTTCATATAAAATGCCCTCACATGCATTTTGAGTTTTAGGTGGTGGAACGGGAAGGCTCGCCAGATACGCTTTTACAGTTTACAGCACCGTCTTTCTTGTACTTTCATACTGTACTTTTTATGTTAATACAAACTTGCATGCTAAGAAACAATGTTACCCTCCATGAAAACTTAAATTACCAGGACAGCCACAAAACCAAAACCAAAACTAAAGTTAAAATCAACCAAGATAAAATTCACCGCCACAACATTCAAAATATAAAACAACTTAAATTTAATCACAAACATTAGAAAAACCATAATTTTAACTAAATTAAGAAACCTCTATCGGATGATGGGGAACCCCTTGGAGGAGTAACCTACGGTTGCTAACGAAGCGTCCCATGGTCTAAATGAAATTATGGAACTCATTAAGTTAAGTTTAGTAAATTCATTTGGACTAAGTGAATCTAATAGAAAATAGTGATGCCGGATTAAGGGAACCGTGGGATCGTAACCGGTGTCGCTCTAATCAACTTTAACGTCCCCCATGAAATCTAAAGAACAACAACCATAGGGCCACCTGATTTGACATCATAACATGACACCGTAGAAAACTCAAACTCATCACGGTAAGGAGCTTGGAGATATAATGGTGGGAAACACGACAATCTTCAACAACAAAAGATGCCTTCACTAGCTAAACCAATTCATTCCTTAGAATTAAACAACCAAGCCATAGGATTTTGAGGTTGTCTGCTTATGCAACATAAATCCTCAACTCATTTTTAGGCCTTTGCACAATCATGTTGTGCAATCTAAGCCCTAACTCGTCTTAGGATTCTGAGGTTGTCATTCATTACGACCTAAATCCTCACATCTTCCAAGCTATTTGTGTGATCGTTCCACACAAATGTAAGCCCTAAATTAATAAAATTTGCAGCATTAAACACTTAAAATTTTCTCCTCAAGACTGAAGCCAAACAACAGGATAGACTGGGAGGGCACCGAGGTTCTCCTCCTGATCTATGTCACCCCCTAGTTCTTCCTCCTTTCGATTCTATAATAAATGTCCCAAATTTGAACCATTCCCCTTTCACACCCCTTTATCCGATATCACTAAAAATTCCTTTCCTTTGAATTCCTTGAAGATAATATTTATTAATTTTTATCGAGAGTTTTCTTAGATGACTTCGGCCATTTAAGATGTAATTAACTTTAGGGGCTTGCCCTTATAGGAAGTTTTTCTCGAACCCAGCTTAATATAAACCCTATTTAATTCTTCATATTAAATAGGAGAAATTATTAATAAATAAAATAGTTTTGCAGACCAAAGGGATGTCATATGTTTCTTAGAAATTAAAAGTGTTTCTCTCTTTATTGTGGAAATCATATCCCCATTTTAGAACATATGTTTCTCAACACATTTTAACAATTCAATTGGCCAGATTAAAAAGTAAATGAAGATTGAAGTTCAAATCCTTACAAATTATTGACATTTAAAATTGTAGAAAACAAAATTAATTATTCAAAAAACCATTTCTTCAAAGTTAGGAGAAGGATAAAGAATACTACTAAAAATTCATGAGAAGGATACGATAAAACACAGAATTCATATATAAGAATAAGTTTACAAATAAAAGAAATGAAAAATACAACTTATCTCACAATCCTTCTTAGGAAAATCCCTAGAAGTTCTCTCCAAGCCTTTATCTTTTTACAAGCACTCTCAAGTCTCTCTTAGAAGTGTACTGAAGAAGAAATCTCTCACCTTCCTTCTCCTCTTACAACCCTAGAAGACAATCTCTAAGCCCTTGACTTTCTCTCTCTATCTCTCCTTCTTCTCCCTCTTGGTTCTCACGCCACCTATCTTTTTTTGCCCTCCCCCCTTGAAGTTCTTCTCCAACTTGCTTTTATTTTGGCTGCCTCCTCTGAAAAGAATTTCAATTTCCCTCCAAAATTCAAAAGTTAAGTCTTTAAATTGAAAGGATGTGTCCCTTTGGTCCAAGAGTCAAATCCCTTCAAATTAGAACTTTCCAAAGTTTTTAGATGCATTAAATAACTCCATCAGCTGTTTAGAACAAGCATCCCTATGAAAATTCATGCAAAATTCATCTCGAACCGCCTTAATTTGAAAAAGTCACATCATGGCTGTTTTAGCTCCAAATTTTGCTCCTTTTTCCATCTTTGCTCCAAATGCCTAAAAATGGTATACCTACAACAAAATCATAAAACTAACTTTTATTAAAGTGCAATATCACAAAAAATTGGCATAAAAAGGGTACTTAAAATAGTATATTATTTTTGTGTATCAAAATCTACCAAACTTAAATGTTACTTGTCCTCAAGTGACACTTTTATTACATAAAAGCTTTGTCATGCTAAGGATATTTAGAATATTCATATAAAAAAGAACTTAATGAAAAATTTACTAGGAATGCTACTAATATTTCAATACAAGTTTAGAAAGTGTAATAAAGCTCCTTCCACAAGTTGATTGAAGTGAAGCCATTTTTTTATTAGGGCCATTTTTTTTTCTTTTTATTCCACTTTTTATTTCTTTTAGGATCTTTTTAATCCCTCTTTTTTTTCCTTTTGAAGGTGAAGATTACGATATTTGGATAGCCTTTAATAGTTTTGAATTTCATTATCCTCTTCTTAAAGTTAAAACTCCACATCTCTCCTTACTTAATAAAGTCATACTAGTTTATGTTTTTTCATAAAGCTCATTCCTTTCTTCTTACATGAAACTCTAAAATTCTTAACACTTTAAAAATACAATTTTTGTTTACTTAAAATAGAAAAAACATAGTCTTATCCTATCATACCAAATATCTTTAACTTTTGAATTGAGCTTTATTATTAAAAACATTTTACCTAAATTTACTATAATATATATATAAACACAAGTATTGTCATTTAAAATTAAATCTTGATATCCGAGGCCATTTTAAATTAAATTTTTTTAAAAAAATATAGCTACTTAAGGACAAAAAAAATTTAGTTTTCTCCATTTCAAACGAAATTTTTCATTCCCGCTAAACTTTAATTTTTAATGATTTTAAAAAAATTTTAGTACAAAATTTTAGTTGGTGAAAGAAAACAGTAAATGCATAAAAATAAAAACTAACCTGTAGAGGATTTCTGATTATGAAATTGGTTATGTATACTGCAGGTATTAACTGTAAAACTACATATAGGCTTTTATTTGCAAATAAATATCTTAAATCCAACAAGTCTCAAATAAAAGTGCAACATAGTATAAACAAATATACAAACAACACTTAATATCGAATCAAACTAAAAAATAAACTATCAGTTCTCATCTCCTTCCTCACCATCATCTTCATCATCATCTTCTTCTTCTCTTGCCTCTTCATCTTCATCATGAATGGGAGCATAAGGGACAAAGCTAGGGCAAGCAAGAAAGTTGACATTTGGTTCACCCATGAAGTGTCTAACAAAAACATTTTGAAAACCTATATCAAGTTCAAATCTCCTCTACTGATATTCATCATTATATGCATTCCTTGCTTCTATCTCTCCTAACTGAGTGTGTATATTAATTATATAATATTGTGAATCATGAGCTCGTCCATAATACCTTCCAACGATGCAAAACTAGAAGTAGATGCCCATGTAGCAGATGTAGAGAGCCTATCACTTCTTCCACATCTAGGGTCAACAAATGATTCTACCCTTTGAATCATGCGCCTCCCAATCAAATTCTATGGGATTCAACTCTAGATTGTTCACATAAAGTGAAAATCAGGGCAGGATATCCAAAGCCTCCAGCAGTAGCACTACCAGCATACTCCGAGCATGTTGAATTATAAGCACACCAACATCTATTGCCTTCATGTTCTGAATGCAATAGTTCAATACAACTCGATCCTTCATAACATCAGCAAGATGATTTGTAGGTAAAAGTCTGGTATAGATGAAGTGATGTCATACTTTGGATTGAATCGTCAACATAGAAGCAGAGAAGTTAATTATTTTGTTATTCTTTATCTTCCACTCCCGTCTTTCATCAGTCAGAAAGGCAACAACTTTTTCAGTGATAAATTAGTGATAACAAAAGCGGCATATTCATTATGGAAGACATTCCATATAACGCATTAATCCTTTTGGAAGTAAAATCAACTTGTGCACCTCTCACTATAATATGATCTTTTGTAGTGAACATAAGGTTGCGATAGAACTCTCGAACCATTAGGATCGCTACAGCAGTGAAGTAGCAAAGTCGTTCCTAATTTCTGGTGAGAATCAACCTTTCAACCTTGCCTTCTGAGTTTGCAAATTCCCTTTCCTAGATCAATCTTCAGATCTCAATTTGTGTATTGTATAGTTTTGGGCCTTGAAATTAATGAACTTTCGAGCATCAAATTTGCCTGACGTTCTTCCTCTTCAAATAAATTACTAAATCACAAATCTAACTCCCTAAGAAAGATTATTGGATAAGAAACTTTTCACCATGAGTTTTCTTCAATAATTTTCATCAAAAATCCCATTTTTTGGATCTTCCAAAATCTATGTTAAAAATAAAAAATTTCTATGTTAAAGTGAAGCTCTTACCAAGAGAAGATGAAATTTATGATTTTTGGCCTCTAAATCCTTCTCCTTAGCCCGCAATGTGATTCCCTAGACTAAAGGTTGGAGGTGGAAGACGAAGAAGCAGCCAAAATGGAGGTTCTCGTGCATTTTTGCAGGTTTTTTAGTCAATCTGGCATGTTCGGACCTTTGGCGCATCATGTGCCAAGGCTCTTTAAATTGGCACATCATGTGCCAGAGCATATTTTTGCTAGATCTCGATTTATGTGAAAATTTGCTCCATACCGCTTTACACCAACCTTTACTTGACTTAAGTAAACCTTTCTAAGTATAAATAAACATCAAACTAACACTAAATTTTCATAAACAACAAAAAATTCATATTTAGATATGAAATATGTGTTATTACAGACTAACATTTTTCAAACCAATACATAACAAATTCAGTGGTCTAAAGCAAACCAACGTCCTAACACTGAAATCTAAACATCAAACTTCAAAGAAATAAACATAGATAGTGCAACTATAGAAATTAAAGGTAATCCAACATAACAAACTAAAATAAATAATTCTAGACAAAATATTATGTGCTTAACTCAACATCAAACATCTTCTTCACTTTCATCCTCTTGGATATCTCCCATAGATTGGTAGTCCACATACAAATTGTAAAAGGGACTAAATGGAAATTTAATAGTTTAGTTTTCTTCCTCAATCCACACATGCTTCTTGACCATATGTATCAGACCATCTTCAATACACCTTTTATGTTCAAAATGTTCCTTGAGTCTCCAATCTAGGTGATCGAGCATTTCAGAAATATTTTCAATTGCATGCATAAAATTATGCACCTCTTTCTCTATCTTCTTGATTCTCTTTAAAAGTGCACTCGAGTTGTAATAAGGCTGAATAGGTGATATATTCTGGGATCCTTGATCCATTAGACCATTCATATCATTTTCATCTCCCATTCCAATGCAACTACAATAGACTCCAGGATCCATTGGCTTCTAAGGCAGTAGCACTTTCTCCCAACTTTCATATGGTACTTGCGATTGATTGCATAGTTGAAAAATAGTAGATGGATGTCCCAATCCAGTTGAAGATCCATTCATGATCAAATGCTAAACTAATTTTACAATTAGAACTCCATCATCAACAGGTTTTCTAGTTTCAACACAATAGTTCATGATAGCACTCTCCTTAGTGACCTTACTAATTTTCATAGTAGGCAGTAATTTTGAGGAAATAAAAAAATGCCATGCCTTTAACGAATGATCTAATAATGATTCAGAAAAACTCACATTCCCATCATCTCAAGCTTCCCAATTAGCATCTTCATCCAGAAGGCAACGATAGATTTCATCCATGTTGTCTCTTATAGGGGTAAAATTTGGATAGTGGCAGACATACACATTATTGATCATAAACATTTTGTTGATTCTCAAAGGAGTGAACTGCACAAACTTACTTCTTACATAGATCATTCCTTGGTTGATCCCATGATGATTTGCATAAAATTCTTTCACCAAAGGGATGACTATAGCAACAGTAGTGTAGCAAAGTACTTCCCAACACCTTTATGCAATAACTTCTTTGACACGAGTATTCGGCGTTTTGAATCCTAGATTAACAATTCCCCTCTCTTTGATAAGCCTCTTCTTCATTATAACTCGATCATGAAACTTCTATGCGTCGAAACCAATGAACTTTCTTCGATTGAAAATTCCAAATCTAGCAGAGTTTCAAGAGTGGGAAGCCATGGGAATTGAAAAGTTGTGACTCTTCCCTCATTTTCCCCCCTAAAATATGTTTTGGAGTCAATTTTTAGGAGTTGATTGATGGTGTCCCTGCCAAAAACCACCAAAAACCACCATTTGATACATTTTAAGTCATTTTTGTATCCGTGATGCATCATGCGCTGATCTGGCGCATCATGCGCCAGCTTTCTAGAATTCAGCGCATCATGCGCCAGTTCCAAAATTTTGGCCATTTTGATTTTGATCAAATAAATTCTCAGTCTTTTCACAACATTAGGCAAATAAAGATGTTTCTAATTTTTTTTCTCAAATACACGGACTACATAAAGACATGAACATCAACATACATATAAGATTTTAAGAAAAAAACTCAAAAATCAAGTAAACAACGATACGTATGGGTTGCCTCACACAAAGCGCTTGGTTTAATGTCATCATCCCGACATTTCCAGTCTCAATCTGGGTTATCTAACATGATAGTCTCTTTAGCATTTGGTCTTCGACCATTAAAATAAGGTTTCAATCTGTGCCTATTCACTTTAAATATTCTTCCCGTTTTGGGATCTTCAATATTGATTGCTCAATAAGGATAGACTTTTATAATTCTGAATGGCCCTTTCCACCTAGAATTCAATTTTCCAGAAAATAACTTCAATCTTGAATTATATAATAAAACTTCTTGTGTAAGTTCAAATTCTCTTTTTACTATCTTCCAATAATGTCATTCTTTCATTTTTTTCTTATGAATCATCACATTATCGTAATATTCATTCCTCATTTCTCCAAGCTCATTCAATTACAATAATCTTTTCTCACTAGCTTCTTTTAAATTGAAATTAAACTCTTTTATTCCTCAATAAGCTTTATGTTCCAATTCAACTGGCAAGTGAAAAGTCCTCTAAAAAACTTAATCTATATGGGGACAATCCTATAGGTGTCTTATAAGTAGTCATGTATACCAATAATGTAGTCTCTAATCTAATAGACATATGAACTTTGTTAGGATTAATACTCTTCTCCAAAGTTCTCTTAATTTCACGATTAGATACTCCCACTAAACAACTAGTCTGGGGATGATAAGCAGCTGCAATTTTTTGTATTATATTATATATTTCCACCAATCCTGCTACTGTTGCATTTCTGAAATGAGATCCTCCATCACTAAAGATTACTCTTGGCATTCCATATCTTGTAAATATATTTTTAATTAAAAATTTTGAAACACATCGAGCATCACATCTAGGTAAAGTGATTGTTTCTATCCATTTTGAAACATAATCCAACGCAATCAATATATATATTTCCAAATGAAGGCATAACTGGTACCATAAAATCTAATCCCCATACATAAAAAATTTTAATTTCCAAATTAAAATTTAGAGGCATTTCATTTCTTCTAAAAATATTACTT